>JAQQAE010001070.1:0-27594 GCA_029823295.1 Pseudamia nigra
GGCGCGCATTGTCTAGTCGCAGCGGATCCAGCAGGAGGAAATTTGATTGATTGATGGAGTTTGGTTGATTCCACAAACCTGACTTAAGCTTGTGTCTGTGTGATTATCAGATAATGTGTTTATTTTGTGTCTGAGTGCACACCTGCTGACACAGTTTGTGTGTCTGGAGACAGACTAAAAGATTTATGGGGCCCTGAACCGAATGTTTGATGGCATGTTTGAGAATAAGTGTCAAAGTGGGACATGCTGCAGAGGAATTAAACTGGGCGGTCGTCAGTCTGTACAAGCATATAAAGCCAGATGTGGCTTATGATCACACAACACAAGTCAGCAGAGACACTAACACATGATGAAACTTATAACACAAAAAGACTTATAAATTATGCAAACTTACTCATCACAGTGGCTCTCATGTCCTGTATTACTCTAAGCGCCCTGTTCTTGGATCATCATGCTCATCGTGGTTTTTAGTCCTGTGTTAGTTTAATACAACAGTTGAGCAGTTTTTTTTGGCACATAAGGCTCTTGTATTCTTCATTTCTAGTACAAAGAAGCTAAATGACAGTTTCAACTTTGTTTTCTCTCTCCCGTGTGCTTTTTTCCCCTCGGTCAGCCGGTGGCAGAGCCTATCCCCATCTGCAGCTTCTGTTTGGGGACCAAGGAACAGAATCGTGATAAAAAGCCAGAAGAGCTCATCTCCTGTGCTGACTGTGGCAACAGTGGTGAGTACTGCTTTTTTATCAGTAGGATCTGTGCGTTAAAGCCATATCAGAAACAATTCCAAATCAAACTAATACATTAAAATCTGATATAGATTAACATTTTGAGAGAAAGTTAAATATTAACACAGTTTTGTTGTAAATGTTCTCAACTAGAGTTATAAAGTATTCTGACTAAAGTCTGACATTCACTTTGTGAATGCAGAGGAAAGATTGTTCCTTTTCTTTCCTCAGTGTGTTTGTGTCCCAGACAAGACCGTCTTATTTTCCAGTCTTCAAACGATGCAAAAGCACAGCTCTGACAGATTGTCATTTATGTTTGATCACCCACTTTGCAGCCAGGTTGAATTTTCTGAGCACTTTCAATTCCAAAAGGACCCCCTCCCCTCCTCTATAGTGATGCATGTGGGTCATGACTGTCAGTCAGTTGTGACAAAAAAAAGGGTGGTGTTGACGTTCTTATTTGTGTATACGTGTCTACCTACCTGCAGGCCACCCATCCTGTCTCAAGTTCTCCCCAGAGCTCACAGCGCGAGTCAAGGCATTGTGGTGGCAGTGCATTGAATGCAAGACTTGCAGCAGCTGTCAGGATCAAGGGAAGAATGCGGTGAGTGGATGAGTAAATATGGTGGCATGGCAGCCTAACTGTGTCTGTGAGCGCTCTCTGCTCTGCTTAAGTGCCAGATAGAGATGCTGACAGATATATCTGCAGTCCTTGGTTAGAGCTATTTTAGTCTCCCCTGATTTCACCCTTTTCTCCTATTGTCAAGTGAGGAATCATTGCTATTCAAATTGTTTGGTAGGAAGGAATTTTCTCCTATTGTCAAGTGAGGAATCATTGCTATTCAAATTGTTTGGTAGGAAGGAAAATACACACACAGGCAAAATGCTTCATAAAGAAATAGGAAAACAAAGTCAGACCAGTCAATTCAAATTCTTTCTGTTGTGTCTCGGTGAACTTAGTGGAGATGAAATAAGGGTTAATGTATTACAGTGGTTCTGTCTTAACTTGGGCTACTGAGGCTTGCTGATTTAAAAAAAAAAAAAAAAAAAACATAATTCCTTTGATAAGCACAACTTATTGCATGTGTCTTTCTAGGACAACATGTTGTTTTGCGACTCCTGTGACCGGGGCTTCCACATGGAGTGCTGTGATCCTCCCCTTATGCGGATGCCGAAAGGTATTGGTGATCATAATACCTAAACTGATACTTGGACTAGATGTTTACCCCCTTTCTGGAGACTTTGCCTCCAGAGCTAAACAAGCACCTAATGCTGAACCATTGAGTGCTAATGTATTAGATATGTCCCAAGTGTGCTGGTGTCTGTGCTGAAGCCTGTCTTGTCTAATCCACTTCAATGTATGTGAAATGTGTGTGTCTTTCTCTTCTTCCCAGGCATGTGGATTTGTCAAATCTGCCAACCGAGGAAAAAGGGAAAGAAGCTTTTACATGAAAAGGCAGCACAAATCAAACGACGCTACAATGCACCGCTGGGACGGCCCAAAAACAGGTACACGGTTTTCTTCAGCTAATGGCATGTTGACGACAGTCCAGACAAACTAAAATGCTCTAACCTACCACGATCCAAATGAGCTCACACCTAAATCTATATTTGAGTACAATTTGTTTCATCTGTTGACGACAGGTGGTAGGAACATGCATTATGTGGTCTATACCACATCCTTTTAACCAGTCTGTGAAGATTCTCAGTCATCCAGGTCATAGTAAAAAAAAAAAAAAACCACACGCCTTGGATCCTTTTAACCACTATCTTAACCTCCTCAGCAGGCCAGGGCGACCCTTCAAGAAAATGGGTGGGCGTGGCCGGCGGAAGCGCTCAGCCTCAGCCAACTCCTCCTCCAGCTCGTCCTGCGAGGGCTACCCCGGTGACGATCGGCTGCTGTTTTCAATGCGAGAAGATGACGACCTGACACAGAGCAGCCTGCGCTTTAACAGCAAGACTAAGGGTTTAATCGACGCACTCACAAAGTTCTTCACACCGTCGCCTGAAGGGCGCAAGGCGCGCCAGGAAGTGGTGGACTACTCACAACAGTGCCGCATCCGTAAGAAAGCCAGCTGCAAGGGAGATGGAGATGACAGGGCGGGTAAGGGGAAGGGGTGTTTTCTGCTCGTACACACAGCTCTTTACTTGAACTGCTGTCTGTAGCTAACAGCTGTAGTTGAGGCAGAACTGATGTCAAGAGCTTTCTACCGAAATGGGAAGAAAAAAATGAAATTCACAACAAAGTTGGCATGTTTGGAATTTTAACAGTTCATCATCATTACACATGATAAAACGTGTATGGTCATATATCCCTTGCCAATATACTGTTATCAGGCCTGATTAGTTGTTGGCTGTATGCTCTGCAAACTTAGACTCAGTTCTGCAAGCTGTCATCTGAATCCATAAACTGTGTGTCTTAATAAATGATCCAGACCTGAACCTTATTTGGAATTTGCAGAACAAGGCTAAAAAAAGGCTAGGATTGATTGGTCATGTTTTTTAGCCTGAGAAAATGGTTGCTTATGCATCAAAATAAATGGCTATGTAATTACAAGTGGCCACCTGCAGTTCTATTTTCACTGAACTTTGAAGCCAAAAATGCACACAGTATAATGAACGATGCAGCTGAGAAGAATCCACAAGAGAGCAGAAATGATGTACACCATAGCTGTGTTGTGACCCACATTTTTCCACTGTAAGTAAGCTACAGTTTGATGGAAATTAGATTGATATGGGCCTGTGACTCCTGCCCAACTTATGACACCCCTACCTACACGTCAGTCTATCGCCCATCCCCTGTGGTAAATCAGTTAAATGAACTTGCTGTTTTGAGATGAATGGGGGTTTTTTTGCTGCCTATCTCTGGTTGCCTTCTCACAACAGCATCACTGTAAAACTCAATCAACAGCGATCTTGGCACCCTCTCTTAAGGCCTCTCAGTAGATTTGCATTAATGGTGATTCTGTGTTTCAATCCCCAGACAATCAAGAAGGCAGCGACTGGCGTGAGGATGATGACAAACTGCCTGGTCACGAGAACCTGACAGAAAAAGATATTGAACTGTTTAGACATATCCAGGAGTTGGCACTACAGGTGCGCAGACAGTAAACTGACATCCTCTTCTTTCTATTTAACCTGTATTTATTGACAGTGATGCTTAATAGCCAGTATAATTTGAGTGAATTATTGCTAAAATATCAGAGCAGCTGAACAATGGTTATATTATCCAGGGGTCAAATACAGAATTTGTTTTAGTTGGATGTAGGTGCAAGTCTTTGGGTGAAACATTTAATGAGCTGTAAGGTATCATTGGTTTTCTGCACTGGAAGAAATTTGCTTTGAACAGCTTTCACATTCAATATGTAGATGACAGTGAGCTTGGCTTGGCAAGGCAGTTAGTGTAGCAGTGAGGGCGAAGTGCTGGTTTTAAATTGTTTAAAGATGCAAATAATGAAGGATGGCATTTGTACAGACTATGGAGTGCGTTTAGTTTTGTTTTTGGGAACTTACTTGACTTGTACATCATGTCTGTTTAGGTAGAAGTGGTGTACCTTCAGCCTAAGGGCAGAAAACCATGCCACTACCCAGTCTCTGCCAGGTCTGACATTCATATGAGAGAAGCAGCATCTTGTGTTTGATGGAGTGAACATTGAGCAGGGCAGCTTTAATGACAGTAGTCTGTACTGACAGGTTAGCCAGTAGTTAGAGAGGGCAAATTGGCCACATTATTGCCCACTCTATGCTCTGCATTAGCAGTTTTAGATTGAATGGCGTCGTGCTGTATGGCAGGTATCAGGGGAGTCATATTAAAACCCATCCCATATCCCTGTATGGAATATCCACTCCAGTGTTTAAATGTTTGATGCAGACAGAGTAGCAAGACTTAATGATCTGTAAAAAGGCCATAATATGATTATCTAGGCTGAGTATCAGCAGAGGGGAGTACATGATTATAATAAATGGTAGAAATAAAAGCAGTCAGGAACATTCTTTTAGGGCTCCATCATTGTCATGGCAGGTAGCCTGTTCACAAGAATCCAAAGAAAATTGGAATCTGGGGCTTTTGATCTCTGATTTCATGTATCTACATATCTATCTCTCGATATCTCCATCTATCTGTCTATCTCTATATCTATTGATATCTCTATATCTATCGATCTTTTTTTATACTTTTATTATTTTCTTGGATTCGTGTACATTTGTATTCTGCCAAAATCACAATCAGGAGTTTGATCCAACAATTCCTGGTGTGTAATCTGTCTGCCTCCTTGATCTACTAATCCCTGCAGTAGTAAACCTGGACTTGACCTCTGTTTCTACCTCTCTGTTTTTTACACTGGTTTGTTGCTCACTCGTACAGAAAGTCGGGGTGACTGGTCCACCAGATCCTCAGATGCGCTGTCCATCGGTCATTGAATTTGGGAAGTTTGAAATCCAAACGTGGTATTCGTCTCCATACCCACAGGAGTACAGCAGGTGAGCCAGTACATCGTAATGAGCCACAGCTGTGATAATGCTAGTGATAATAGTAACGTTATTAACATTACCACCTAGTTTAATGGTAGCCAGTTTCAATGAAGAGGTAGTACTTGGCCACCTTCGATATTTAAAAATAGTTAAAGATACTTGATGAGCATGATGTAAACGTTTGTCATCAGTTATAGCAGAAATACAGTGTACATACCAAACCTCAAAGCTGTCATAAGAGCAGCTCTGACTGTTCATCTTCATCCTCATCTCATCCTCTCCCTCGTCTTCACTGTCCAGACTTCCCAAGCTGTACCTGTGTGAGTTCTGCCTGCGCTACATGAAAAGCCGCAGCATCCTCTATCAGCACATGAAGAAGTGCCAGTGGTTTCACCCCCCTGCCAACGAGATCTACAGGAAGGATGATGTCTCTGTATTTGAGGTAAATTAGTGCAGAAAGATTAGAAAGTTGGTCAAGATTTTGGCTAATGAATTGAAAGGTCAGAACTGGCACCGTGCTCCTAGCTTGTCCTGATGCAGTTTAACGCAATAGTTTACAAGCGTCTTCAGTTCAGTACTTGAAAGATAAATGTGGTGTCTCCTTGTACACTGAGGAAAAAATTATTTGAATCTGCCATAGTATCTCAAAATATGTTACTTTGTAACATTAATTCACTTTATTTATTAAATTTGTAAGATCTGTGTGTGATGACTGAATTTATTCTGTCCATTGTGATTTAAATCATTTGTAAAGAAATATGAACAAAAATATATCAAAGAAATTAGTAAAAAGACACAAATTGATCAAAAAATAGAACAAAGAAAATAATCAGGGAAACACAAAGGAACAAAATAATCATCAAAATTAATAAAATGTACAGATATTTGCCAAATTATCAAAGCTAAACACCCAAAAGGACTCTAAAACCTATTTTTGGTTCCAGCACTAAGTTTGGGAAACTGAGTGTAAAGTAATGTGGATAAAATAATTATACATATTGTTCACTGCACACCTACAAAAATGAGGACCATTAATAGAAAAAACATACCAGTTCGCGGTTAAGTTTCTCTAGTGAACAGCAGCACCGTGCTAAGATTAATTCAGTGGATTGTTGTCTGCAGGCCATGGCCACTGCAGCTCCTGTTTCCAGGCTCTGCAGTCCATCCTCACTCGGAGGAGAGCAGAGATAATGGGCGAGCTGCCAAAGTGAACCTCCCTCCTTTTCTCTCTGTTCACAGCTCTTTGTTTCTCTCCTCCACCCTCTCAATCTGTCAGTCTCCAGGGATGCAGCTTAGTTGAGATCATTGCCCGACACAAACTTCTACCTCTATTCACCTTCTCTTTCTCTCACAGCAGTTTAAAAATGTGGAAAGTAGGCTTTCTGGGAGTGAGCAGTAGTGGTTTTTGAACTCTGCTGCCTTTTTATTGTGCTGAATGTATTTTTTTTTTTCCAATGACCCTGAAACAGGTTGATGGAAATGTGAGCACAATCTACTGTCAGAACCTGTGTTTGCTGGCCAAGCTGTTCCTGGACCACAAGACGCTGTACTATGACGTGGAGCCCTTCCTTTTTTATGTCCTGACCCAGAATGATGGCAAAGGATGTCACCTCGTGGGGTACTTTTCCAAGGTATGACTCTCCCACTCTCTTTTGGAACTATCCACCAGTATGATTCATATTAGTGTTGATTACTGTATTTTCCGGGTGATATGTCGCTCCGGTGTGTTAGTCGCACGAGCCAAAAAATGCATAATGAAGAAGAAAAAAAACGTACATTAGTCACTCTGCAGAACAGGTCGCATTTGTTCGGGGCTCGAGCGCGCGGCTCGCCTCCTCTAGCGGCTTTCAGTGTGACAAGCACCCTATAGTCGAATTTATTCAAAATACAAGTGGCTCCGATGTATCTGTCGCTCCCCTCGCCAGACTATGCAAAAAACTGCGACTTTTAATCCGGAAAATACGGTAATTTGTGTAGTATATTATTCAGTGACCACAGCTGGCTAATAAAAATATGGGCATAGCATGTAGCGTGTTGAGTTTGCTCAATCTTCACATTGCTGCATATAGTTTAGCTCACAGAATATACTCTATAATAATAAATTTGCCTCCTTTGCTTTCTGAAAAGATGGCAAACACCCCCAAGCAAGCAACTATATGCACAAAATGGAAAATTTGACAAAGACTGCAACTTTTTATGTTTGCATTTGCTGCAAGACATTTGTTTTTCTCGTTTTCCACCCAAACAAAGGCACTCCCAACACAATTTTGCAATTCACTGTCACTTGGTACCATCCAAGCAGAGTGAGACTCATTGATCGAAATACAAACAAGCCAAATAACCCAGGGAGTTTCTTGCCTGTTTCAGAACGATCATGTTGCCAGACTCGTCTCCAGCACTGGCAAAGTGCTAATGAAGTGTGGCGACAGATCCGGCGATACGGGGCCACCTTCTTTTACTCTGTGTATTAGTAGACGTAAACACTGGAGAACATATATTCATATTAATGACTGAAATGCATTGGCATCAACCCACACTGGGCAGTTTGTTGAAGCAAATGTGTACAGATTTGTTGTCCTCTTTGGGGTTTGCAGTTACAGGTGTTCACATTAGCATGCCACCTTACTGCCAAAACACACTATAGTGTGCCTCTCTGATTTATTCTCTCATATTGGATTGTTCTTGTATATTTTATCATTTCACCAGGAGAAGCACTGTCAACAGAAATACAACGTATCATGCATCATGATTCTTCCGCAGTACCAGCGCAAAGGCTATGGACGCTTTCTCATTGATTTCAGTAAGCACACAGATCGAGACAACAGCTATAACTTCAAGTTTATACTGTTTATTTGTTGATACTTTATTTTTACTTTAAATTTATAGTGAATAAACAATAAAAAACACTATGTAACATTTGGTCTCTCTTGTTCTAGGTTACCTGTTGTCAAAGCGTGAAGGCCAGCCGGGATCACCAGAGAAGCCTCTGTCTGACCTTGGCCGGTTGTCTTACATGGCCTATTGGCGCAGCGTTGTACTGGAGTGTCTCCACGAAGTACGTGACCGACAGATCACCATACGTCAACTAAGCAAACTGACTGGGATCTGTCCTCAGGACATCACCACCACCTTGCACAGCCTCAACATGCTGGAGCAGAGGGGAGAAAGGTTAGAGATGACACCTGCACACACATTCAGTTCTCCAACCTTATGTTGTTTTTTAATGTATTTTGTTGCTGAAATGATTGTACAGCAAGGGGTCACCACAAACAAAAAATACTTGTTAACAAAATGTTATTCATTCTCCCTGCTAACATGTTCCAAAAAAATACAAGAAGATAGAAACAATATACATCACCTACAGTATGTAATCTATAAGTAGTTGCAATACAGTGTTGTAAAATTAAGAAAAAAAGAGGTTCTGAATCTTTTCCAGTTCAATTAGCCAACTACATAATTACAGTCTAATGTATTCTAGTTTAATAAAAATAACGATGCCTGGTTCTTTTGGAAGGCTGGTTCTGTTGCGAAGGGAGAAGCTTGTGGCTGCTCACATGTCTCGGCTTAAGGCCCGACCGCGCCAGTTGGAAGTCGATCCCGAGTGTCTCCGCTGGACTCCAGTTATTGTAACCAACACTGTTGTCTCTGATGCTGATGGAGATGATGATGACGAGGATGACAATGAAGAACCGGAGGAAGACGGCCGCAAAGAGGTAAAACGAGTTTAATTTGTTTTTGGAAGTGGTGATAGATTTGAAATCTTCTGTTGGCACTTGATTAATTTTATTTTATTTGAAAATAGATCAAACCAACTCACAAGGTCCCGTCAATGCCCTGGCACATGCGGCAGGGGAAGAAGAGGGAGGAAGATGATGATGAGGATGAGGAGGAAGAGGAGAGAAAGGGCTTTCTTGGGTTTCCTGTTAGCCAAAGTTCCCCAACTTCCCCTCCCACACGCGGTCCCCCATCTGCTCCAGAACCACAGAGACCCCCTGCCCCAACCAATGGAGAACGCAGACCACGGGGACGTCCACCCAAAAACTGGCCTTGGGGCAAAGTGAAGGACAGCACGCGGGCAGGACGGCCACCTAAAATCTGCCCAGTGGATAATGAGGATGAGGATGAAGATGATAATGATAATACAACGGAGGGAGATAAAACCATAGGCTCGGCCAGCAGCCCACCTTCTCTTTTCTCCCTGGAGAGACAAACAGAGTCCACACCATTTCATTCGCTGGACATGGCCAGGCACCCCTCCATAACCCCTAATCGGAGAGGACGCCCCCCAAGGAAAAAGAGAGGCCCCAAACCCAGATTGTCAGAGGGACCCGGAGAAAGTCTACCACATCTCCCTGTCGCTCCCAGACTAAGTGACTCTCCTCCTGGCAGAAAAAGCTGCTTCAGCGAGAGCAGTGAAGAAGAGGAGGAAGAGGATGAAGATGAGGATGATGAGGACAGGAGGGCATGCTCCCCACCTATCCTCACTAAGCCAAACATGGGGCTCAAATGCAAAGTAAGTAACATCATTCATTTTACAGTTTTAATACTAAAAATTTCCCATTCTGTACTGTCTTTGTTGGGTTTTGAACTTCATATACTGTCAATGCCAGGCTGCTACCAGTCCTGAGAAATCCACACAAGAGGGACAAGAGGACAAACAAGCTTTTTTGAAGTTTGTGATTTGTGATGTCACAAGTCATAACCAATTATAGTCAAGCTTAAGTGCATTGGGCCCCATGAGCCATTAGGTTTCTAAATTTTAAATTGTCACAAGTTATTCTAGCATAAAGTCTTCTGATTATGTATATAACATTAATATATCCTTAAATTCTAAAATAAGGCTCCTATAACTCAGTGTTTCACAGATAGACCTATGCGTTTCCGAAAAAAGTTCATTGTGCCAAAATCACAGGTCTATCTGACATTTTCTTGTATTAAAGAGATGAATTACACAATGTTTACAATCAAAAATATATTTCAACTCAATTAAATGCAAGGAGAGTGTAAGGCTAACTTACCTTTTCAAAAACCTCAATTCTACGTCTCATGAATTTTCTATTGTCGTGTTTTGGCACATTCTTGATATGTGACACCATTTTGAAAAGCATGTGTCACATGACTCAATAGAAGTTGCTGATAGGCTTCCTCCAGAAACCCAGTTAATTGTGAAAATATATGCAAATTTGCAGATATACCTAAATGAAAATGGCTATCACACATGGCTGAGTAGATATAAATGTAGGACGGACACTGCAAATGAAACTAGTTGATATTGAAATTCTAATTCTGTGGAAATCTCAGTTTTGACCATAAGTGCAGATAGACCCAGTTATCCCCCAGCCGACTGCACTCGTGTCCACTGTGTCTTTTAAATAAGGTCTAAATTGACACAGTTTAGTCTCACCCACCTATCAGCAAACAGCAACAACCACCCAAATGTGTGCTACTTGGCAAACACAGTAAAAGATATAGAGTTCATAAACAACATCACAGGCGTAGAAGAAACATGATATCTGCACAAATCCTCATTCCTTTATTTTAGAGCTGTATCTAGTGGGAAAAGCAACAGGTACATGCCATTTTATAATATTTTTAACTTTTCACATTCACCCACAAGTATCAGCACTTCTCATCTTCTTTGGCATTAGATCCATACACCCTGAATGTATCCTCTACAGCAGAGTAGAGGATACATGATTACATGACTCCTCACTCTAGTGGTCGCAGAGATTGGACAGCCCAGTACGTATATCTGATACAGTAATTACATCATCAATGGCACAATCAGGGCTCATTTTTGAACACCAATGATAATTTTAGTTTACTTTTGGATATTTAAAGTAGAAATAGGACATGTAGTTCCTTTAACGATATCAGAATTAAGAATTTGTTCATTGTGCTTGAGGTGAAAGAATGACTGCATGTTTTCCACTTTATGATACTGCAAGAGAGACATCCCAGTTCTTTCTGTTTGTACCTAGAAGCCCTTACGGAAGCGTCGTTTTCGCCAACGAAGCCACCCTCACAGCAGCGTCGTGACAGAGACCATCTCTGAGACCACAGAGGTTTTAGATGAGCCCTTTGTAGATTCAGACTCAGAAAGACCCATGCCCAGGCTGGAGGAAGAGACACCACTGGGCCACCCTCTGCGCCGGTACCCACCAGCCCGATCGGCTTTGCGGTTGTCAGATCCATCCCCCAAAAGGGGCCGTCCTTCCAATCTCACAGACTCAGAGGATGAGGGTGAGTTGCTGTAAACATGCTTAAGGTTTAGTGTTTAACAAGGTTATTGTTAATGAAAATTAACAAAAACTAGGCATGGAAAAAACTACAATAGTTAATTGAATTTAAAAAATTATAAAACTTGTGTTTTGAAAGTAAATTAATATTATAAGAAGTCTGAGACAATTTATTTGGCACAAACACGTAGACGATCTTTAATTTTTTAGCTGAACAGTTTTGTGCCAGCAGCATGTTTCTCAGGTCCAAGCATGAAAACTTTAAAGTACATAACACTTTTCCTGCCCATTTTTGAACTGGATTCTGATATCTGACAAATACTTACATTGCTTAAATGCTAAACAACGACCAGACATTTTCAGAATGCAAAAATCCAACCCAATCACACTTTAAATGTGAATTAAAACTTAACTGAAATTGGGGGAAAAAGTGGAAATGAAATGGATTTTAAAGTTACAGAGAAATGTAAGCTATAGTATCCTTGATATTTACACAGGCAGTGCTTTATCTAACACTGATTTATCTTCTTGCCCTTTCTCAGAGTTAACACCTGTACTGAAGCCTGTGGCTGCTTTGCCCACACTTCCTGCCAACACCATAGCAACCAATCCTGAAGCCCCAGTCAAAAAGAAAAAAGGCTGGCCGAAGGGAAAAAGCCGCAAACCACTGCATTGGAAAAAACGGGGACCTGGAAGACCGCCTGGCAGTGGACCCAACCAACGAGCAGCTGCAGACAGTCAAACCCAGAGTGGGGATCACCCACCCCAAAAAATCAAGATGAAGCCTGGTCGCAAGCCCCGAAGCTGGTACCTTCAGCGGGCTCAGGAGGCAGAGAGGCAGGAGCAGGAAAGACAACGGCTGCTTGAGGAGCAGCTCGACAAAGACCCACAGCTGCTTGAGACTGATGACCACAGCAGCAAGCGAGTCTGCAGAACCAGCACTGAGAGAGACACCAAACAGAAAGACTCAGATGAAGAAGACGATTATGTTCCAAAGCCTGTGGAGCAGAAAGTCCCCAAAAGGCGAGGCAGGCCACCCAAGAACCCAGCCCTCCGCCAGCCACCGCAGCCTGCCCCCAAACCACCACCTGCTTCAGAACCTGAGGAAGAGGATGACGAGGATGAGGACGAAGACGCTGAACGGACCTGGGAAGAAGACAAACCAAGTCGTCCTCCTTCCCGTCCCCTGCTGTCCCCCTCTTCCTCGTCCTCCACATCTGGGCCCCGGGCATCACAGTCCCGTCCTCAGGACACAGATATGGGTGACAGGGAAGAAGATGAATATGATGAAGAGAGGGAAGAAGAGGAATGTGGAAGCATGGGCAGTGGTGGTGGGAGTATCAGCAGGCGAGCAGCAGTCACACCGGGGTCAGGAAGCAGACGCAGCGATGACCACGACGCTGATGACGAAGGTGATGGGCACCTAGAAGACAAGAGCAACAATAGTAAGAAAAGAAAAAGTCAGGACTCTGATGATGACGACGATGATGAAGATGAGGAGGAGGAGCCTGCCTCTCGTGCAAGCTCTCCACCTGTCAAAGAAGAACCCCAAGGTGGAGAAGCTTTTTTAGACATGGAGAACAGCGTGGCCAGAGAGTATGTCAGCAAGCAGGAGGAGGAGGAAGAGGAGGAGGAGGAGGGTGAGGAGGAGGCACAGGGGGCCAAGTGCCGGCCCTCCTCAGCTGACCCACAGCAGGAAGAGCGGCGGCGCAGAGAACAGGAGGAATCTGCAGCAGCTGCCGCGGCGGTAGAGACAGTTACGGCCATGTCTGTTCCTTCTGAGCCAATGGAGCTTCAGCCTTTGGACCCGGATGACAAGAATGTCACGTTGTTGATGGAATCTCAGCATGCACATTCACACTCCCACCCTCACCAGCACTCTGACTTCAAGGAGGAGCTGGGCCACCATCACCCACACCACCCCCATCATCACTCCAATGAGCTGGACCTGGAGACAGTGCAGGCCGTCCAGTCCCTGACACAGGGGGAAGCCCAGGACGAAGAGACTGAGCCCCACCCACACCACGGGACTTACCAGGACTGTGAGGAGACCCTAGCTGCCTGCCGAACACTGCAGAGTTACAGTCACACAGGGGAAGCAGAGGAAGAAGCTTTGGCCCTAGTGGAAGAGTGTGGGGCTTCCCAACACAGCAGTCCCCTGCCTAATCCTCCAATGCCACCTCTTCCTAGTCAGTCTGTGCGCTCAGTGAACAGCCCAGGTTTGCCCTCTGGCATCATGGACACAACAGCAGCTGGACAGAGGGGAGGGACACCTGGCCCCACTGGAGCTGGGGGTAGCGGTGGAGGCACTGGCGGTGGATACACCCAGATCACCCCAGAGCATCCCAGCTCCCTGTCTGCACCATCTCAGCAAAACATGGAGACATCACCTATGATGGATGTGCCATCTGTGTCGGACCACTCGCAGCAGGTGGTGGACAGTGGTTTCAGTGACCTGGGCAGCATAGAGAGTACCACAGAGAACTATGATAACCCCAGCAGCTACGACTCCACAATGGGTGGTGGGGGAAATGGAACAGGGAATGGAGGGAATGGAGGGGGAATGTCAGCTGCTGTAGTGGCAGGAGCTTCCACTGCTTCCTCATCTTCAGCCTCCTCTTCTTCCAGTTCAGCCACTCCGTCTTCTTCCTCCCAGTCAAACAGCTGCTCCTTTGTGCCAGCCCCCAGCCTCACCTCTTCCACCGGAACTGGAGGATCCCAACTTGCAATGGGTAGCTGCAGCCTCATTCAGCAAACAGGACAGGGGCCCAACAGTGGACCGAGTGCCAGTAATGTAGGCAGCGCTGTTCCCCAGCCACCTCCACCACCTCCACCGTCCAACACCCCCAGCTGTGGCATCAAATCCCCTCAGAGCTGTGGGGTGATTGAGAGACCACCTAGCACCAACCAGCAGCAACAGCAGCAGTCCCAAAAAAAGGTTCCTCAACAACCTCCTCAGCAGCAGCAGGCCCCCAACACCCAGCCTCCACCCTCAGCCCCACCCCCACCACAGCAACAACAGCAGCCCCTATCCCAGTGTAGCATGGGCAACGGCTTCGCCTCCACACCCATGATCATGGAGATTCCTGAGAGTGGAGGTGGAGGCGGCGGCCGTACACTGTATGAGCGCATGGGTCAAGACTTTGGAACAGGGGGCTACCCCCAGCCTTCTGCAACTTTCAGCCTGGCTAAACTCCAGCAGCTCACCAACACCATTATGGACCCACATGGCATGCCCTACTCCCATTCGGCTTCTGTCACCTCCTATGCTACCAGTGTTTCTCTCTCCAACCCTGGGCTGGCCCCATCACCCCACACTCCTCTCCCTCAGGGCCAGCCCACTATGACTCCACCTCCTAACCTGAGCTCTGGCTCTATGAACTTGGGCTCCCTGCAGCTGCAGTGCAACATGCCCACTACCAACATCGGTCTTGGACCACCGCCTCACACTCAGCGACTACAGGGCCAAATGGCTACAGTCAAAGGCCACATTTCCATCCGGTCCAAGGCCACTCAGCAGCTGGCTCCAGCCCCACACCAGCAGCAGCTGTACGGCCGCAGCTCAGGGGCTGTGACCATGCAGGGAACACCACGCACTTTGGCTGCTGTACAACGCGGGATGATGCCAAATCTCATGCCAACACCAGGACCTTACAACTCAATGAACATGACACCGCTCAATGCCATGTCAGCCGGATACCGAATGCCCCAGCCCATGATGAACAGTGGTTATCATGGCAATCCCCCTTACATGAATCAGCCAGCTCAGTACCCCATGCAGATGCAAATGGGTATGATGGGAGGGCAGGGTTATCCACAGCAGCCTATGCAGCCCAATCACCATGGCAACATGATGTACACTGGCCCTTCACATCATAGCTATGCTGGTGTCCCAAAACAGTCTCCATACATGAGCAGATGAGCAGCAGAGAACTGATAGAGGAGCCAGAGCCAGAGTGAATACTCGCCGTACTCTAAATGTCCATTACTCCTGTCCACCCTCTCCACTGCCACGGCAGGCACCAAGGAGAGGATTTAATAGGAGACACAGAGGGTCTTTGGGTTTCCTGTTTTTCTATGTTGTCATTTTGTCCCTTTTTATTTGGGCTCAATTTCCCTCCCCGCCCAGCTGGCTGTGTATTGGAGCACGTCAGCAGATTCGGGGTTGGCAGGTGAACATGGACCTCTGCGGTGCCATGCTGCTTCAGGCCAGGTCTACACAGCCTTCGGTAATGTGGTTCCACACATGCCTCTCCTCCTCCTTTCAGTGCTCAGAAGGAGAGTAGGGAAGGATGAGAATGAAGAAACACAGAAAAAGACAATACAGGAATACCTTGCTTTGACAGACTGCAAATGAAAAAACAGTGGTAACTGATTATATCCAACCATGCACACAATCTTTTAATGAATATAGGAAGCCTTACCTTGAAAAAAGAGACAATGAAACATTGTAGGCGAACTCTTGTTTTGTTAAACATAATGTTGAATCTTATTTTTGTTGATGTTTTTGTTAAACTTTTTTGAAATACTCGTGTGCAGTCCGACCTCTTATATGCTTTGGTCTTTATATGTGTGACATTCTGAAATAGCGATACATCTTGCTCTCTCAGAAATACCGAAACATCTCTGTGGCCACTCGGTCTGGCGACTTTTCACCTAGGTCCAGAAGAGCATGTGAGCAGGGCCAGCGGTTACTGTGGTGTTGAGCTGTTTTTCCAGAGTCTCAGAGTCTTCCGGGATGGACGGTGTTGTACCAAAAACACAGCAAAGACACAGAGGAGACAAGCGCGTTACTGTTTATTCTATGTCCATAAATAAAACAAGTAGCATTATTTTCCAGTTTGCCGCCACTCACACACATTTAGATGTAAATATTCTGCTACTTCCCAATATCCAACAGTACATATACACACAGACACAAGTACACACTGGCTAGCTGTAACCCACTGGGGGCTAGCTCAGGAAATCCAGCTGTCCACACTCCATTGACAGACAGTGTACAATGTCAGCCTTTTTAGCAGTTTAGAGGAGCAGAACAAACGGTGGAATTTCCATGTACCTGCTTTAAGGAAAGTCAGTTAAGTATAGCTGACCTCCCCTCCATAAGTGTTAATGACCCAAAGAGGTCGAGGACTCAGCTTTTTGAATGGTGTATTTTGTTAAAACTGTATATTTTCTTTCCTGCAAAATTCTGCACTCCCATTGACTAGAAATGTGGCGGCAGACAGCCTTTATAAAAGGTGTGCCTCAACGCCTGATCTAGTGCGTGGTTCGGCCCTCGGTTCGAGGCACACTCGTATAGAAGCAGGGTCGGAGCTGAGGAAGCGTTCGAGGTGAAGATGGTTCTTCATGTACAAGTATTCAAAGTCAAAAGAGGAGTTTTCATTTTCTTACAGATCTGACATTGCATACTTTTTGTGTGTATTGTTCTGTTCTGTACTTATTTTTTCTTTTTGTTTATTTCTTTCTGAATTTTATCAGACTGGGCAGCTTTCTTTTATGACACAAGCTGACTCTTTTTGACTTTAGAGAACCAATTGTAGAGAAAATGTTTTTTCTATAATATAAAAGGAAATTCTGACATTGATATTGGTACTGTCATTTTTTTCACTTCTGTTTCAGGAAAAAAACAATACATATTTTTTAGCTCGCCTCTTGGGTAATAATTACTAAGAAATTCAAAATTTAAAAAAACTACCACTCACTTTTAGTGACTTTAAGATGCCTTTAACCTCTCCATTCCATCTCATCTCTAGAGTTTTTCTATCTTTGTGTAGTATATTAATGCTATTTTAAACAAAAGGACTACAAATATCTAAAGGTCACTTGGCATTCTTTTCTTTTTTTTACTTGTGTGTGTATAGGATGACTTCCTTTCATTTAAGAGGCATGTAAAAATGAGCTCAGTATATTTCTGTCTGTTTATATCGCTTCCCTTTTTGTATCCTTTGTAATTGTACATGTTGCGTTGTATGCTAAGAGAGAGCGCAAAATATAGAGAGGAGTGACAGCTGGGTGCACAGTGACGGTTGATAATGCGCTCGACAGCCTCGACTCTCTACTCTGTCCCTGTATGTATTTCCATTTATTTGTTTATTTTTGTTTTCTTTCTTAGCAAGTACTTTCAAAGAACTCTGTACATTTTAACATAAAATGAAAATAAATTATGTTGAGCCATTCATGTTTCACCTGAGCTTTGTAAAACACCAACTCAGTAATTTGTCACTGTTAAGACACGTCTAAACTGAAGGATTTGACGCAGATTTATCCTGCAAGTTGAACTGGTTTTAATTTGTATTTCAAGTAGTTTCACACAAGTTACACATCAGTTTCTTAACTTATGCATGTAACAACTATATTCCTAAGAAAAACATTTTCCCACAGTGGTCTCCATAATAGGAAGGTGGGAGCTTTTACCTTGGAGCTGTTACTTGTATGATTAAGAAGAAAGAATCCAGTACATCGTGTTTTCAAATCAATATGTGTTGCAAACTGTCAGGTTAGACCTGGACCCAGTAAAATGACAGACAAGAGACACAAAACCCGTTACTTATGTGATTGTCTTGACAACCTGTGGCCAGTAGGTGTCACCAGAGTACTCTCTGTTCAGAGACATGATTACATAAAATTTGACTTCATACATTGTCACTATAATTTTAGCATTAGATAATCTCATGCTTTTATTGTTGCTTTTATGTTTTCAAAGTTATTTGTAACTTTTGCTATTGATGCTTATGGGCTCAAATAGGAAAATGGTAAGTTATAGCAAAGAATCCCTCATATGGAAGTGGGTGTCAGTGCAGATCACATACAGAAAATGCCAAAATGGATGTAAATTGTCAGTGTAACTAATAACTTGGGTAACGGCAGATGCAGCAGGAGAAGAGGCAGCCAATCACTGACTGATCTGACCATTTCAGCAGCTGCATCCATGAATGTTATAGAGTGGGTGAGTTTTTTAAAACTGCATGCCTTCATGTTTGAGTGTTGTGCACCATATTTCACCTACTATCATTTTGGGATGGTGTTTCCAAACAAATCCATAATTATCTCACACGTTTGATTACAAACTAAATTCTCAACTCACCTTTGCACCTACAGGAGTAAACCAATCCTGGTGCTCTTTTTTGTCCCAAATTATGGTAACAATTGGTCGTTTTCAACCTATTTTAGAATCACCTCGTTCCACCTGTTTTGCGGTTTTGATTTTGCTAATCAAATTTAAGTTATACCGTCAACACTGAAATGCTAATAAAAATTTGATTATTGGTGCATTATTTTTTAATTTATATTTGGATATGGTCTGAGTGGAGTTTATTATTCTGCGTTTTAAACTATCAGTGAAATGTACTGGTTATAATTGCAGTCTTTCCATCTTGGCCTCATCAGACCCAGCTTTTGGATTAATTAACGGTATTCCTTTTACAAACACCGATTTCATTATTTTTAAAGGCGGATCAAAAGATGAGACTAATTATTCGAATCCTACTTAAATATTTAGTCCCTATTCACTGCGGTTTTCCCGTGCTATAGTTTTATGTAACCTGTCTACCGATGTTTGAATGGAGAATAACTCAAGATGAAATCTGATGCTAGAAACAAAATGTCAGACGAGCTGCATTTTAAGGCCAATCATCGGGCCGTTTTTACTGGCGTTTACTGTAGCCTTTTTCTCGGCTGCCCAATCACATTAAAATCACGAGCAGCGGCTTCCGTATTATTGACCTATTACATAATTAAGAGGGCGGGATTTAATCATTTCCCCGGATTCTGATTGGCTCAGTGTGCTCCTTTGCGCTGTCTCACGTCAAAGATCTGCTCCACCTAACGGGAAGATACGACCGACGGCTGCTTGATCCTTCATTGGAAAAAGGTGAAAGGCGAGACGAAACTGGTGAGAATTGTCTTCGGTAAGCAGGTCGTAATTCATAAATGGCCCTAGTTAGATGAGATAAACTTCCACTGGGAATTATCACGCCGTTTTCGTGGTGTTAATCCGCGTGTAGGCGATGGGGCTTTTCCTGTGTCATGAGACTGATGGAGGAGCAGCACCGATGTGGCCTTCCGCCGCGGAGCCGCAGCGCGCCGTTCGCTCGCAGCTCCACGTTCGTTGCCCATATGTATTATTTCTTCTGGTTCTTCTGACCTTTCGTTGTCGCTGTAACCGAACCCGGTAGCTATCCGCATACTCAATGACTGTCCCGGTGTCACATTTCAGGTTAACTGAAGCAGTCGCTCGTTATTGGATCACGTCAAGTTGCCTGTTGAACTGAATTCTTGGGTTTGTATGTTATGATTGTTGTCATAGGTCGTAGTTTTGTCTTGACCCTGATATTTACAGTGTTGCAGACACTATGCCAGACTCAACAGAAATAGAATGTACTGTAGTATAAATCTCCGGGCTATAGTCCTTTGGTATTAATTGACAGGGACATTTTGTTATAAAATGATCTGTTTTGAAAATCAAAGATTTCTGGAGCCAAAAGACATTTTTGGCAGCACTGAAACCAAACCCTTGTAAAAGTAATACTGAGAACATGCCCACTGATTAGATTAAATGTTCACACATTGTATGTTGATGAATCTTTTGGTATTTATTAATTACCGGCTTTATCTTTTTCAAGTCTGTAATGTTATCGTTTTTTATTTAAAATTAGTTTTTTTAATGCTGCAATCACAAACCACTGTTTTTGGTCAAGTAACATCAATCTCCACATACTATAACCTCTACAGTTATTACAGCACCAAACATGGGGGAATCCTTTATAGGGAGCAGTGCAGTAGTACACTGAGTTTATTAACCCATTTTTGAGGTACTTGTACTTCAGTATTTACATTATAATTAGTATGGAGAGTGTTTAAACTAATTATGTTTGTAGTTGTTCCACAGTGGATTTCTTCTTTTGTTTGTATTGTTTATTTCTTGTCATCTCTAATGATATCATCATTCTTTTCCTTTTTTTTCCCTGTACATAGCTGTAGTAATGGTTTATACTTATGTGAAGTTAGGATTTTTTTTGGAGAAAAGTTGAAACCTAGGAACGCCAAAGCTGAACTAAAACCCTTGAACAACCCTGAAATGCAACCTAATAGGAGCAGCTTTAGTAAATGGTAACTTTACAGATTCATATTGGAAAATAAAAATCAAATAAATAAATTGTGATGTGCCATAGAATATGCCACCCAGGAGCCAGACATGAATTTAAAGGAGCCACCCATTTCTAAATGGTTGTGCTTCAACTTCTGATGCAAGTGCTTTGAATCCATTGTGTCATGTTATTGCTAGTGTTGTCCAAGATAACAGTATTTCCTCCTCCACATATTCTCTGTTCATGGATTTACCCTAATCTGTTTCACTTTTAGTGCCAGTCGTTAATATTGAAGACTTTCACCATCATTATTCAATACACAATGTTTATTTTCTTTTGTAAACTTGCTGAAATCTTGATAAATGAACTGACAGTGGCCGCCTCTGTGTCTGGGTTTGTAAATCCTTTGTACTTTTATGTTTAGCCTCTCGGCCTGCAGCCAGTATGATCCACAGCCTGTTCCTAGTAAACGCTTCGGGGGACATTTTCCTCGAGAAGCACTGGAAGAGCGTGGTCAGCCGCTCTGTGTGCGACTACTTCTTCGAGGCCCAGGAACGAGCCACTGAGCCGGAGAATGTCCCGCCGGTGATCCCCACGCCGCACCACTACCTTATCAGCGTGCTCAGGCATCGCATTTACTTTGTCGCTGTCATCCAGAGTGAGGTTCCACCGCTGTTTGTCATCGAGTTTCTGCACAGAGTCGTCGACACATTCGAGGTCCAATTATACGAATGCTTACTTGCTTGTCCTAAAATGTATTATTTCTTATGTGCTAATTTTTTCTCTTCAAGTCTAGTTAATAAATGTGTATACTCCCTGTGTTATTTGTTATCAGGACTATTTTGGGGTGTGTACAGAGGCTGCAATCAAGGACAATGTGGTTGTGGTGTATGAGCTACTCGAAGAGATGTTGGACAATGGTTTTCCATTGGCAACAGAGTCCAACATCCTAAAAGAGCTTATTAAGCCTCCCACTATCCTCCGCACAATGGTGAACACCATCACAGGTACGGTACACTATCTGTGCTTCAAATATAATGAACCATACTATTACTATTTGGAGGACAGGATGGTTATGTATTTTGTGAGCTATTATCATGTCAGAAATTGTGTCTGTAGCAACTGTCAGATAAATACAGCCACAACATAAATGTCACAATTTAAGACAAAGTGCTTCATATAAATGTCACCAGCAGGATATGTTGTTGATAGAACAGATAATGACTAGATGTTCATGAAGAATTTTGTTGCATTGATTAATCTGACATGAAAATGATCATTATTTGCGGCCCTTTCTGATACACACCAATCAGTGTACCATTCATCAGTCTAATTGAAGACTTCAGATCTCCGTGTACAAGTGATTGGGTTTATTTCTTACTTGTTGACTGTTTTCTAGGCAGCACCAATGTGGGTGAGCAGCTCCCAACAGGCCAGTTGTCAGTGGTGCCGTGGAGACGCACCGGAGTCAAATACACCAACAACGAAGCTTATTTTGATGTGGTGGAGGAGATCGACGCTATCATTGATAAATCAGGTAAAACTGGGTTTGTTAAGAAAGGCTCAACATATATTTAAGCAGCTTCAGACTGATATTTGAGTCAGTTCCAAATTTCAATCAGACACTGGTTTTGCATGGTTCATTTATTGATAAAAATGTGGGGTTTTTTTGTGATGTTTCTACCCACACTTTATCTTTCAGGCTCCACTATCACAGCAGAAATTCAGGGAGTTATTGATGCCTGTGTGAAACTGACCGGCATGCCTGACCTCACTCTGTCATTCATGGTGTGTACTAACTTCAAATCAACTGCAATCATTTTACACCAAAGTGGAACTAGATTTTGCAGACTAGAAGAGAATATGTGCTAATGCATCTGTACGTTCAGAATAACACATCAAATCAAACGAGAGCGTAACATCTGTTGTTGGAGAGGTATCGTATGTTTGTTTTGTCACATTTCATTAGATTCTTCAGACTACTTTCCCTCTGTTTGAAGGACAGGTGTTAAAACAGAATTGTTTACCCATTAGGAAATAAAGAGGCCAAAGCAAACATTGATTTTTACAATATAGGACATTCTGTCTGACATGTCACCAAATTATCCTGTTTTTTTTTTTTCTGCTTTTCACAGAACCCTCGGCTGCTCGATGATGTCAGTTTCCACCCGTGTGTTCGGTTCAAGCGCTGGGAAGCAGAGCGGATCCTCTCCTTTATCCCTCCTGATGGAAACTTCCGGCTACTTTCCTACCACGTCAGCTCTCAGAAGTCAGTGTTATATTTCGAACTCTATTGGAACAATTTTATGCAAGAGTTTTGGTGAAATATTTGCCAACCTTATGAAAATATGCTTAATAATGCTAATAGTTACACCACTACAGCTGAGTTTGTTGTCCTGTTGTTTCTCCAGCCTGGTGGCAATCCCTGTGTATGTCAAACACAACATCACCTTCCGTGAAGGAAGCTCCCAGGGACGTTTTGATTTGACTCTGGGGCCCAAGCAGACGATGGGTAAAGCTGTGGAATCTGTTCTAGTCAGCAGCCAGCTGCCCCGGGGTGTCCTGAACGCCAACCTCAACCCCTCCCAGGGAACGTACACCTTTGACCCAGTCACAAAGGTACTCCAAAATGTTAATATGTCTACGTAAAAGAAGAAAAATACTAAAGGTCTTCAAATGATCAGAGATAAATTTTAGCCTTATTTAATGATGTTTTTTTTGAGATCTTTAAAAATATCCTCACATTAAAAACAAAGCTGTTTGGGTACCTTTGAGTGCCTGCTGGTGCACACCCACGTGGCCCAGGCCTACCTGCAGCAGCCCAGGCTTGTCATGTAAATCTTTCATGACAAAATCTTGCCTAAAATAACCGTTACTCGTACATATGCAGTCTTTCTGTCATTCTAAGCTGTGATGTGACTTTTTTGTTTTGCTTTGACCAGTTGTTGTCTTGGGATGTCGGGAAGATCAACCCTCAGAAACTCCCCAGTCTGAAAGGCACCATGAGCCTCCAGGCCGGCGCATCCAAACCCGACGAGAACCCCACCATCAACATCCAGTTCAAGATCCAACAGATGGCCATCTCAGGTACACGCAGTCATTACTGTTCACCCTCACAGTCATGACATTGTCGGGTTGTGCATTTAATCTAAGCATTTTCTGGCTTATGCTAAGACACACGACAACAATGCTTTTCCCAGGTGTAACGGGTTAATCCACGTCTAAGGTTTCCTGGTAAAACACAAATTGAATTCATTTCAAGTTAAGCACAAACAGTAGTTTTCCTCATAAAGCCTGCTCAGCTGATAACCACCTGACAGGCCACGATGAGCTTTCGGCCACCAGATGGTGCCATACACAATGAATTACACATTGTCACATGACTGTAGAGCCTAGTCTCAGGATTGTGGGATGGGATTCCCTGGAGGGAGATTTGGAAGAAGGAAAAGCATGGCCAAGTGCAGACGGTCTTAGGTTTGTGTTAACTGTGTGTGTTTAGATGTTTTATCAGTTGGCCTTAAAATATCTGAAATGCAATTTCTAGTGTATTATGATGTTAATAATTTTAACTTTATATTTTTTTTAAGGCTTTCAAAATTAGCACATTTATCCGGATTCATCCATTTGCATGATTAGATTACAATTTTTTTAACGCGATTAACGCACAATAACTCATATCAAGGAAAAAGTGATGAAATCTTATGTTACGTTTTACCACGTCAACTTCTTTAGTATTTACTGCTTCTAAGTCAATTTAAATGTAAAAGTATAAGTCTTGTAACAAATTACATCACGTTACTGATGAAAAGGAAAAGGAAAAACATCTCAGCAGAACATTAGAGGTTCTGTTAAGTTCTACAAAGCAGGTGTAGTTTCCTTTAGTTACACAAGTTTAAATTAGATTTAAATTCATATGTATTCAGTTGATTTAGCATTTTTAGTTTTTTTTTTTTTGCTTTTTTATTTTTGTTCATTTTCCTGATTATTTTGCTCGTGTTTCATTTAATCTTACAATATTTACATTTTCTTTTTTTTTTTGCTAATTTTTGCTCATTTTCTTAGTTTTTTAAAAATAATTTATTATATTGTTAATTATTGCACATTTTCTTTATTATCTTGTTCATTTTGTAGATTTTTTTTCATCAGGTTGGTCTTAATTTCTGTTTATTAGGTACTTTTTTCCTCTTGTTATTGATTTAGTGCTTATTTTACTTACTTTGATTTATTGTAATTTGTTACTTCTATCACTGTACAAAGCCACATGTGGCCCTAGAGCTGTAGGCTGCAGACTTCTGGTCTAGTTTAAATTTGTTGCACACTATATTTTGCTTTAGGTATTTAAAAGTCTCAAATTTAGCTTGTTGAAACTTGCATAAACCCTGTATAGAATGATGCCACTTAATAGTTAATTTCCTATTGGTGATATTTTGCTCCATCAGGGCTGAAGGTGAATCGTCTGGATATGTACGGTGAGAAGTATAAACCTTTCAAAGGCATCAAGTACATGACAAAGGCCGGCAAGTTCCAGGTCCGGACATAATGACTACTACCCTGAGACAACTGGACCAAACCAACAAAGGACTGAGGGGTGATGTGGCAGGGAAGGGGAGTTGGTACATTCCCTTGGTATATGCATTTCAGGTTTTACCTACATGTACTGGAGGCTAATTGTAGCAGTTGAGACTGGACCATTTCATGACAACGGTCAGATATTCAGTACATACGTTGGAGCTTTGACTGAATCTGCAGAATCCAACTTAATGATACATACTGTAATGTTTTCACCACTTTTATCCGGATATAGAAACCTGGCACCAAAACAAAGCTGAACACGGCTGAGAAACTGGTCTGTCCACCTCTTTTCTCACACAGTATTTCATCCATCAGCAGTATGTTTGACTGGATGTAGGTGTGTCCGTGACAGAAACACTCAAAACAATAATGACGCTGGATATTTGACCAATAGTATTTCAAACTAAATTGTGAATCATGGGTTACGTGGTGTGATCATTTCCACTAGACAAAAGACCTGTGCTTTATTGTTTATTACCTCACAGTGCAGTGGTACAGGAAACTCGACCAAAATGAAAGACACTGCACACAGTACTGAAGCTCTTTGCTGTGCAGAATGAACTACTGATGTATTGTTACTGTGTTCTTTTTAGGATAAATTCTCCATTATGTTCTGTTAGGAAAAAGGAGAACTCATTTCATTTATAGCTTTCTCTTCTCTTATCTGAGACCTTTTTTGCTTGCCGATATCAAATTTCCATCCTTTTTTGTTGTCTTTTTGCTTGTTCTTTTTCTCATGTCTTGATGGGGTTTTTTTTTTTTCAACAACACTGTAACACTGACATGTGAGAATCTGACACTCAAGCCGTCCTCAACCATGGGCTTTCTTATCTGCTGGAAGTGGTGCAGAAATTACCTATTTATTATCAAGATTTCATTTTTGTCTGAATTTCAGGTACCTGGTTGCCTTTTTATTCAACTTATATTGCTATTTATTAATCTAATCCAATGGAAATTATAATCCAAATGCTGGGGTAAGTTCTTATGTTCAAAGTTTCCCATTTATATTTCCTGTAGCTTTCCAGCTACTGATTTCACGAGACTAAACAATGCTGTTCATTGTAAAGCAGATTTTTAAACCAGCCCACACTGGCCCATTTCCATGTTCCATATGATGTCCTTACTGCATCTGAGAGAACCTGTAGTCATCTTAATATCTTAATCATGAATATAGTTTGCATAGAATCACAGCATTTTGTCTCCATGGCAGCAGAGCTGGATGTAACAGCAGGAGGGTGACTGTGATTCATACAGTGCATGTGCTCAGCTCAAATCCGTCCACCAACATGTTCAGAATCCTGCGGTTTACATGGAGGCTTAAAGATGCTACATATGGGGTATTACTAACTCAGAAAGATGTTAGACGGTACTAGGGTGGAATGGCCAGGCACCCCAGAAGAAATGAAGGCTTGCATTTTGTGTTTATAGCATTTTGTTTGTGTGTTTGTTAAATGGCCTCCGATGGAGTGTGATCATGGCGTAAAAATAAAGATTTGATGTGTTATACGAGTGATATTGGTAATTTTGTATGAAATGTGCCTAAGCTGTATATCTTACCTATCTTTTAAAATGCATGTATAATGGAATCTAAATGTTTATTATGGTAATGATCAAACTTTGTCAATCAGAGAATAGTGTTTAATCCAATCACCCTGAATCACTGATCAAGTTACTGCAGCTTTATATGACAACAATCATACATCATATGATCATAAATTAATACAGCCTGTATATATACATTATTTATCTTACTTCATACCCTAATTGGTAGTGCCATTCAAATTTCTGCAACTTCTCTTTAACTATATACTATTACAACATGATTTTTTTTTTTCTTTTTTTAAATCAAACTGCTAATGATAAGCCACTTTATATTTTATACCTTTGGGCAGAACTGCAGTACTTCTTTTGACCACTGGGTTATGCAGTAACATTTTGTGTCTC
Organism: Pseudamia nigra; assembly: GCA_029823295.1. Taxonomy (NCBI): domain Eukaryota; kingdom Metazoa; phylum Chordata; class Actinopteri; order Kurtiformes; family Apogonidae; genus Pseudamia; species Pseudamia nigra. Next base: position 27,037 of record JAQQAE010001070.1, read on the forward strand.
AGATACACTGATGTTTTTGAAAACCTTATGATTTACAATATTTGCATAGGTGATTACTTTTGTTCAGAGGGTCTGAAATAGCTAATAATTATTAAATCAGTGTGTGATGTACCTGAATTGACATTCCTTAATTTATGGCCAAGTGGACTCCATCATTTATTTTCCATAAATCCATCATAACTTGCACATTAATTAAGCACAACTGATATGATTTATATCCTTATTCAATATTTATTTTATATTGTTATATTTTGCAATGTACAGTGGCTATAAAAAGTCTACACACCCCTGTTCAAATGCCAGGTTTTTCTGAGGTAAAAAGATGACACCAAGATAAATAATTTCACAACTTTTTCCACCTTTAATATGACAACCTCTACAACGCAATTGAAAAGCAAACTGAAATCTTTCAGGGAGGTGAATTAAAAATTATTAACTGAGATAATGAGGTTGCACAAGTGTGCACACTGGGGATGTGGCCGTGTTCGGATTTAACCAGTTACATTCAAACTCATGTTAAATTGGAGTCACACACACCTGTCACCATTTAAAGTGCCT
>JAQQAE010001071.1:0-27590 GCA_029823295.1 Pseudamia nigra
TGAGGGGACTGGAGAGGTGAGAGATGAGGAGAGACAAGGAGGATGGAGAAAGAAAGGATGGAGAAGAGGAGAGGAGAGAGAGAGAAGAAGGGGAGGGTTAACAGATAGAAATTTCATTGAAATATAATGAAATGACACATTCACAATAGCCTGCTTTTTCTGATTTCTCCCATAATTTCCTCAGCAACATCACATACATACAATTTGAGCTATTCCAGAAGAGGTATTTGTGTACAGTAAATTATAAAAATAAACGAAAAGGAAATATGCTATACAAAATTATTAACGGGGTAGCATACAACAAAAAATGTTCCAGTCATGTAATCAAATACACTTGTTTTCTCAAAGGGCTTTTCCCAATGGGCTTTTTCTCAGTTGACGTCACTGCTCCTCTATGCTTTACGTATGACGTGCCCCGGAAATGCTTCTCCTCCACTGACGAGGTCAAAATGGCTGCTTGCTGCATGTGAAAGGGTCGAGCCGGGAGCCGGGTTCATGAGTCAGGAACATGTATAAAACGCCATGTAGGACTCTAACAGGTAGTGGCAGTTAAGTTAAATGGTTGGTTTTGACTACAGAGTTGTGGTTGGATGCCATTTTGATTCGTGCTAGTGTTAAGTAGCGCGACGAGCTAAGACTCAGGCTAGTTAGCTTAGCACACCGCGGATCGTCGCGTTGTAAGGGTTAACGAAGGAATGACCTTAAACAGAAGAGTCAAGCAGCTGCATATTCACAAGCTAAAAGAAGCACAATGCCGACTCGGTTTGTTATGACTGTGCTTAAGCCACACTAGTACAAATAACCAACAGTTAAAGCTCTTTTCCAGTGTAATATCATTCTCGGATGAGGAAGTCTTACACTAAAACGATGGGATTTCGCGAACAGATTTTATCGCGTGAACTCGCGTATCGCTCACCATTGTTGTTGCAAAATAGAATTAAATAAAGCACGTTGTATTATTGTAGGTTTGGTCGGTGCTCGACTGAAACGGAAGCTGCTTCAGAATGTGCCTCCATCTAATAAGAACCACGGTGTTCACAGTCTGATTCAGTTCTACAGAGGAGATCCTGCGAACCGGTTCACGTACCAGCATCTCACCTTCCTCAAACGACAGGTAGACACACTAACACTGCGGTCTTACTGTTTCCGTATAGTCAAAATACCTCTAATGTTCCCCCGAGGATGGCCACTAAATTGCTTCAGTAATGCCTTAGTAATTGTAATTCTATATAGTCAGTAATGCACATCAAGAGGTCTCTGTTTATACTGTATGTTCCACTGTTTTCTGTTTCTGTGGCTATTTGCCCCTTCACAACACAGCCCAGAACTGTCACTATGATATTATTTAATATACAGGTGAGGTTAATGTTTGCTCCCCTTTGTATTTTTTTGTTTTTTTTGTTTTTTTTTTCCAGATTTTTTCTCAATTACTGTTTAAGACTGCAAGATTTTGACAGAACATTTCAGAGCATGCTTGTGTAATTTAGAAACAGTAAGTTTTTTTTTATTTGCAAACAAAACCAGAAGTAATTATGAAAAACAAAAATTACCAGGGTCAGTAGTATTATTGACTCTGTATAGCCGGCTGCACATAGAGAAACACGACTCGATCTCAGCTCAGTCCTGGCGATTCAACATGTTGTATTGGCATGATTTCTGTTGGGATGTCGTCAAAACTGAAAATCTGGGTCGGGAGCCGCCGCACATCAAGCCGATGTTGAGTTGAGATGAGTCGCGTTTCTTTATGTGCAGCCAGCTTAAGAGTGAACATTTTATTCAAACATAGCACAAATTGCCACCCTTTCACTGAGTTACAACGTAAGTGTGTGAATTGAAGTTACATTGAAAATTTGTCTAATTTTCTGTTTTAGAAAAGATTTGAGGCATCACTTGTAAAAGCACAATACCAAAAAAAAAAAAAACAAACAAAGTAGTTTCGATCTAAGACGAGGGATTCTTGATGGATACAAAGCAAGAGGAGAATATACAAAGTTATCAAAGCATTTACAAGTATGCAGAACGGGAGTGGGAAGCATTTCGACACCTTCTTAAAATAAACTCCGAAGTCATTTTTTGTAGATTTTTTAGGAAACACAAAAAAACTGAACCTGCCTAAGTCACACTCTTGGCATAGACGATTATACCAAAGTGATAGAATGGCATGATCTGTTTAACAGAGGATCTTGGCAATTTTACAAGAGGTGGCCAGCATCATAAGGAGATGATTTAGGCAAAAAAAAAAAAAAATCATTTTTGTAAAAAAAATGACTTGGGCAATTATTTTAAGAGGGTGATGATTTGAAACATTTTGAAAATAATCTAATTTTCATGGGAGGGCTAATAATTTTGACCTCAACAACTGTTCCATTTAACATTTGTTATATTTATACAAACTATAGCTGTTAATTATAAGGTGTTGGAAGTCATAATGCCTTTTAGGAGTAATTTGATGGTATACTGATTTTCAAGCTTATGCAGTATTATTGTGATGACTGGAAATGTTTTCCTTTTATATTTTCTGTGTTCCCCTTCAGTATGTCACTCAGAACAGCAGTGAGCTTCATCAACGCGCTGTGCCAAAACAGGCCCCTCTTATGACCATCGTGGATGAGAGAGATGATAGTGTCGAGAGACAGGTGCACAGAATACCAACTATTGCTCCTGAGCAAGAGGATCTTACCACTACCGCAATACCTACAGGATCCACCACAGAGCCTACGATAAAAGATGCAACATTACAGAAAACTTCTGCGTCTACAACAGCGGGACCACCAGATGAAACTCCTCATGTGCAGGTGGAGACAGAACAGGCAAAGGAAGCACGTCTGGAAAGACAGTGGAAACAGCTAAAGGTTGACGTAGCTGACTTACCAGATATCTATGCCAGACTTGCCAAAATTAAACTCACAGGTATGATGCAAGAGAAATCTTTAATTTTGCATACAAAAATGACATTGTTACATGCAGCCATGCTATACAAAAGAAGTTACAGACTGAACACTGCTTTGCATAGAAACACACAAAAACCTTGAATTTGAAATTGTAAAAGCTGAGCTTTAGCAAGATTTGCACTGTTAATCAGTTGTTAGGGTAGTTTTCAGTTAAGGAACTGCTGTTATCACTTATCAGGGGTTGTTTTTAGAACTTACTTTGGTATCTGTACAAGTAGTGAACTTCTTTACGGGTGACTTTAAGAAGAAAAATAATTTGTGTTTCAGTTGGATAGACATTCATGTATGTATTTTTTGGTGGTTTCAGCGTTAGTGGTTATGACTGCAGCAGCGGGGTATGCCATGGCTCCAGTACCCTTTGACCCAGTCATCTTTTTTGTGTCTTCTCTGGGAACAGGCCTTGCATCTTGCACTGCAAATTCAATAAACCAGGTGAGTTATCCTTAAATTAAGCTAAACCTGGCTATTTATGTCTTAGTTTATAAATGTGTTTTTAAAGTCAGAATTAGGTGTGTCTAAAAGCCTGGTAAGTCAAGTAACCAATAGGCTAACCAAGTAATTGGCACATGTTGTCTGTGATGTATTTTTGGATCTTGGATGTTTCATCCTGGATAGTGGCTCTCACCCTCACTAGTCCTCGGCCTCCTTCCTTCCAGCTAGAGTACAGTCTCAGTGTGCTAATGCTGTTTGTGTCGACATGCATTTCACACCTCTGATTTTATTCTTTGACAAAACTCTGCCAGCTATTTTAGTGTTTTCAATACCTTCTTTGTTGATGACAGATAAAGGACCTTCTGTCATTTAAATATTTATTTTGTTAGATGATCATTATGGTTAGATAAGAAGGTTTTTATTGTATAAAGGCTGCTGGTGTGTTTTTTCTTTGTATGCTGCCTTTTAATGAGTGATTCTTGCCTATATCTGACAGTAAAAATAGAAAAATATGTCAGCGAGAACTGCTTAATTGTGAATTTTGCTGTTAATGTCCAATTTTCACTATTTATTCAATTGCTAAAGTGTTCCAGTGTTAAAATGACATTTAGTCTTTCATCAACCTGGTGTGCATTATATACTGGAACCCCGGGTTACGAGACTAATCCGTTCCGGGATCAAGCTTGTGAAGTGAAAAACTCGTTAGCCGGGACAGGTTTTCCCATTAGAATACATGTAAAAACCAATTAATCTGTTCCAAGGCCCACAAAAACTCCCCATGCAATTCATATATTTTTTTTCTCTTTCTGATTTTTATTCACTGGTTTTGGCCTGTTTTGCCACACTTTGATCATCATTATTTTCAGTAGGCAATGATCTTTTGCTAAAATGGCAATCCAAAGAGGTTTGCTTCTGCCTACTCCTTAAAATGTTACAAAAATGGGTGACGCAAATGTCATTCACTTGGTCTAATACACGAGCAGTGTGCGCTTTCTTGGGGTGTTTTTATTTTTTCATCTCACACACACACTTGCGCGACCCATCTTCAGTTGAGTGGAGTTTCTGGTTTTGTTTTGAATTCATGTTGCAAATATAAGTTCATTTTGACAGAACATTTGTGTTGATTTTGTTAATTTTGTTTCCCATGGTATTTTTGGGGTTGGGAAAAGTTGAGTTTTCTTTTATTCTTTGGTGAAATATAATATTTAAAGATACACCGCACACGTACCTTTAACTGCGGACTAATCCGACCGCATCCTTTCACCTTAGACTGCTCTTTTTTTCTGTTAAATTTTTTGTTTCCATAAGTCTAACTTTAAGTTATTGTGGACTGTGCAAGTGAAATCAACAAGCCAATAAACCTACGAGAAACATAAAAGAAGCAGTGCGTTTTTAAATGGAGGGCATCAGGGTCACAGGTCTCCCCTGCGTGAAGAAGGCGGCGGTGTGTAGAAACACCACCACATTTAATCTAAAAACACTGCAACCTGTGGATGTGATGAAGATTCAACTCGACGGAACAAGCGCAGGACTTTTGTGGACCCAAACGCACTGTTCGGCCTCAGCGGATTTGTGAATAAAAGTCACACTCGGGTTCATGAATGAATGAAAATGCAGATCAGATGAACGTGCATTTTCATTAATTCATGAGCCCGAGTGTGATTTGTATTCACGAATCCTCTGAGACCTAACAGGTGGTGTTTCTACGGACCACCGCCTTCTTCATGGGGAGACCTGTGGTCCTGACGCGTTCCATTTAAAAACGCACTGCTTCTTTTACCTTTCTCACAGGTTTATTGATGTTTGTGAATGGACAAATATGAGTTCTGCAAACAATTAAAGGAATGGCGTTAACAGTGTAAATAAGTTTATCTGATCTGTGAGTAAAGAAGGAAATGATGAATGCTGATTAAAATGCCGATTGATGCTATGGATGAGGAGGGGAGATTTAAATCACTCAGCGTGTTGTGCAAAGAGAGGTTTGGAGCGTAAATGAATGAAATACAGCGGAACCGCGGACAACGACCGCTTCTGACAATGAAAAACGCGGATACCGACGAAAAAAACTGCAAAAAAAAATTTAACCTCATAATAACGAATTATGCGGACGACAACGCCCGGGTCACGCCCGCGTCACTTCCGGGTCTCGATGAGAATGACCCAGAAGTCAGAGCGCTAGGGAAGCTAGCGGGTCACGTATGCATCACTTCTGGGTCTCGGTGAGAATGACCCGGAAGTCAGAGCGCCAGCCGCTAGCGAAATTTCATTCATTCTGAAACGGAATTTCTGAAATGGAATTTCACTCATTCTGAAACGGAATGAATTAAATTAGTTCTAAAAAGGATTTAGAATGTATTCCTACCTTGGCTTGTGACTTCGTAGTGTGTCCGTGGACACTGCACACGTCCGTAACTGTAAACAACTTCAGTACAAAACTTTGCCCGACGTCTTCCTCGTAACCCGAAAAATTGGTATGGCAAGGCACTCGTAACTCAGGGTTCCACTGTAGCTACATTTGTAACATACGTTGTTGATGAAATAAGACTTCGCATTTGTGTGGTCAATTTTTTCCAGGCACTGGACCGGCTAGAAAAAAAACTTGTACTGTAAACGCTAGAGTTGCCTTTGTTAAGGTTATGGTGAATTCTTACAAGAGCTGCTGCTCTGTTTTTACTTATTTACATTCTTTTTTTTTTTGCTACATGTCTCAAAAATGCTCCAGGCAGTGTAACACTATTATTATTTCTTTTGTGGAAAGCTTTTTTTGTAACTGTAAACAAAGAGGAAGCAGAGTGCCTGCACACTTAAAATGCCTAGAATAAGTAGGGCCCCTGTCTGTTGCCAAGTGTTGACGTTCTACAAAGGAATTTGCTTCGTGACTTACGAATATTAGTCTAATGGGTGACCTCTCCTTCAGCCCTGAATTGAACTCTGTTTAGTAGTGTCTTTGGTCTGTAATTTGGCAAGCCTCTTGATTACACTGCAGGTTCTTGCCCTTAGGGCCACCCACCACTCCTGTCCAAGTTTACTCTCTATAGTCACGTTCCAATGCGCTGTCTTCATAGTTTTACAACTTTACTGTTGTGGTTCATCAGATCAAACAAGGTTTAAGTTTGTTTCTCTCTGTAGATCTTGACATGAATACACTGATGTTTGTACACATTACGCACCAGTGGGTCATAACATATGAATGTGCAAAATAAAAACAGTTTTGTTTGTTTTTGTGGTCATGCTTTAATAGTGTCAGTCCATCGTTTTGATGGAAATTGAACTGTGCTTGGATTCCTCCCTATACCTCTACCTTTCACTGAGCAGGTGTGTAAATATCCTTAAGGTATTTGAAAAATGTCTCCCTCTCAGCAGGCCCAAGAGTGGAGCCCAGATTTTTTATGACAATTATAGTGTTGAGTGATGTAAGAGGCGGTTGCCACGGTTTTGTATTCCGGGTGTCCCTTTATGTGTGGGCCCATCCTCAAGTCACTGTTGTCAATCTTCATTTTGTCCAGTAAATCAGCCTGGGGTAAGGAAGTCCCATGGAATTGTGTGTCTTTATGTTTTGCCCTTAGGTGTTTCTCTTTTGCTGTCCTTTAGTTGGGATCATTTTCAAAGCTACAGGAAACAGGTGAAGTTGAGTGCAGGCACAGCCTAGATATTACTTGCAAATTTGTAAGTATGTATGTAGGCCTGTCTAGGGGAACTGCCTGTGTGTCAGATGCAGGTTTTATTTTATAGATTTTCAACAATTTTTGCCATTGTCACAATTTCTTTCATTGTTTTGGAAATTGCAATGAAAGAATTCTAACAGGCCAATTTAAAAGACAACAAAAATAAACATTATTTATTGCATGTAAGCAATTTTAACGTTTTTCTTTCCATCTAAATGAATTGGCTATGAGCTTAAATGTCATGCCACCATGGTTTATCTCAGGTTTGCCCCACCACCCCCAACAGCAATTCCCAGTCCCTGTTTAAGATCAAGTTATTTTTATTCAATTTTATTTTATATGTAGCACCATATCATAAGAGAAGTCATTTCAGGATACCTTTCCTACAGAACAGATCTATGCATTGTCCTTTTAAACAAAATAAATGGCTTTATGTAATTGGTCTTATTTACACAAGGGCAAGTCATTTATGTCGCTACATGGTCACACATTTACAATTCCCCTCTGCTCTCTGTGTCACACATGTCAGAGTTCCGCCCCAGGGCGCATGCACACACAGACACGTGCTCACATATACACAGGTGCAGTTGGCACAGCACTACCAGAAGTCAGAGAGTGTGCATTGGAAAATATGTCCATCTTCCATCCAATAAGATGGAAGATATGTCGTGTTAACCAGCAGACAAAAAATGGCAACACTCGCTCCCCTGCAAGTCGGAGCGAGAATAACTCTTGCTGGCATTGCACTCGTGTGGGCACAGCCCCTCGACTTTTACAGAAATGAGATTTCATCCCGCCCACTTTTTCTTTCGCTGTAATGAGTTGTTAATTGTTTGTGGTTCCTATTTTTGTGTGACTTGTAGTTCCCGAGTTTGAACCTTGGCATAAGTCAGTTATTGCCGCACTTTTGTTTCCATTTGGAGAGTTTTATTTCACAATAGTGAGCTATTTAATTTTTGGGAAGTTTATATTTTGGCCCCATATTGGCATGAGGTGCAGTTTAAAGTACAGTAAACCTTGAGTCAAAGCCATGCAAGGGTTCAGTCTTATTTTTAACTTTCAGAAGGATGCACATCACTACAAATATAATTGTGTTATATAGTTGGTGCCTTCCGTAGCCTGGTTAGTTTCTCTTGCTACTTGTGTGGTGTGCTGAGAAATATGATGCCCTGTACATGCAATGTGACAGCAGTTTGTGGTGCTGTTAACTTTACTGAAGAATGTCATTCTTGGTGTAATTATAGACACAGAAGTACAAGGGATGTCATGTGTGACTAGTAATTGTGAGTTGTACTGCCACTCTGGCAATATTGCACTGTGCATTGTGCTGTTTTAACGTGCTTAAGATTTTCTTTAGGCCTTTTGTCTCAAAGACACACCCACACCAAGGTGTAGCTGATCTTAAAACTGTACCTGCTGAATTGGTCATGTATTTGTTTTCAAAACCTCTAGAAGAAGTGAACTGAAGATGAATAATATCCAATCCTCAGATCTGTTGCCAGTTTTTTTTTTTCTTTGACTCTTTTTTTTCTCTTGGTAAATTGGTGCTACATTATTAGTGTGGTTAGTTCAGATCAAAGCGGGATGTTGTTTTATTCAAAGAACTAAATGTAAGCTTGACAAACAAATCAAAGCGTAAAAAGATCCTTGTTGAGATCACTTCCTATGCATTCTGGTTCCCCACCCTAATCCCTTAATGCTTGGCATCTGAATAGGCAGAGGAGTGTGGAAGTATGTGACCACACAACTGCTGAATTACCTTGAGGAAGCAAGAAAGTGCTTTGAGGGAGAGAAAAATGCTTTGGCTCTTGGAAGTGGCAGGCAAACCTTCAGGAGAGCTGTCAAAGCCAAGGCTGCTCTTTGTCCCATTGGGAAGCACCCGTAGGGCAAACTGAAATTTTGTGGTTTCTTTTTAAAATGTTACTCCATTTAGGAAACTGGCGGAGGGGTGTAAGCACTCGCAGTCACGTAACAATGGCATGTCACCAGCAAGAGTTTTTCACCACAGTCAGAAGACTTGATGCTGTCATGTCTGTTTTAAGGCACTCAGAGGACCGTCATGTCTAACACAAAGGGATGTAATGATGTAGGCCTCCAGTGCAAGTAGTTCTTATGGGTCTGCAACTATGAAGTCTATTCAAAATACATTTGCTGTGGATACATGTTGAAATGTCATGTTTTCCTTTTACTTCTGTAAAGTTGCTTTAAACTGCTACCAGGGTTGAGCCATTTGATCTTACATTGATTCTTCATTTGTCATATTATCTGCTTTTCAAAGAAATTATGTATGTTGCATCATTAAACAAGCAATGGCGCTGTCAAAACCCTCCACTAATGTGAATTCAGTCCACTAATACTAATTTTAAGCAGTCCAAGTAACCTTGTTTGTTACAGTATTTTACTGAATGTTGCATCATAGGTTGTTTTTATCATCAATGTTGCTAGTCTGGGGAGTATTAAAGTCTCTTATTAAACAAATACTTTGTCCGAACATCAGCATCGAATAGTCAGTGGGTCTTGTTGGCCAGCATCAGCTATTGCTAGATAAGCTATTATTTGTATGGTATTCAGGTCTGTTTAATAAATTTCTTACTTAAAGATAAATGTGCCCAAAATGTTTCATTTAGTGTGAGAGAAATTTCTTATCCTTCCCAAATGTTTCAAAATGTAGACTAAACAGGGCCTGTCGGTCCGGTCCCCTGGACCTCCATGCCCTATACCATACCTGGCCTCCACAGGTCCATCAACACTTCCCAGTCTGTCCACTACTTCAGCAGACTAATTAGATAATTGGCTTGGACTTGCGTTAATGTTGGAGCCTAATGCACTTTTTTCATGACACAGTTTCAGCACTATTCACCACTACTCAATGTGATTTTGGTCATGTTCCATAACAACTGAGTACTACCGCAATGTAGGCGGAGTCCATGGCCAAGAAGATACTAAAAAATTACCTGCTACCAGGTACTATTGCCTAATGAAAAATCCCCAAAACGGAGCGGAGTTGAGTAGAGCCAAGTACATGCAAGTGGAAAAGCCCCATAAAAGACCTTGAGGGAAGCCTGATTCCCGCATAGTGCGCAAGACCTACTTATTTGTAGTGTTTGTCACACCATCTCAGCTTGTATGTTTGTTTTGATAAAAATTGAAATTGGCTTACTCTGTGGCTGCCTTGTGTCATTCCAGCTGTCGTGACCATGACAGCAAGTTTTCTTTTGTGTCTCCTGTGGTGAGCTGTCTCGGACTGGCACGCATAAGCGAGCCCCCACAAGCCCCCAACCCATCCACTCCTACCAAGCTGCACCCTGCTCTCTCTTCCTGTGCAGGCATGCATTATTTACCCTCGTGCATGCCTCCTTCTGTTTGCACCTTGGTCAGCCCCTTCTAGAGTATGGATACATGACTGAACACGGGGATGTGATGTGCTGACTCCAATTACAATTTGGTTCTGTGTTTTTAAAACATGTGCTTTAAGATATATATTTAGTAAGATAAAAAATCGGACCTTAAATGCACCTCATTGTAATCGACCATACATTTGCTTTTTAACATGGATTTACGTGCAGGCAAAATGTAGATTTTATGCATTCTTAACACTATATTCCCACATAAAGCCTATCTCCGCAGTGCTTGAAGAAGAAAAATATATCCAAAAATCATTCTTAACTTTGGTTCTTAATGATTTTTAAAAATATTAATTTTAAGTGCCCAGTTGCATAACAACTTAGTGTTAGACACCTTGTTACAGATGGAACATTCTAGCAAATCTTTGAAGAATCTGTGGCCCGCGTCCCATCTTATTGTTAGTCACCATCTTTAGCATCACATACTTTGCAGTAAAAATCAGTACATGTAACAGTTAGCAACAATATAATGTGGTATTGTTTGTTGACCATCTCTCTTCACCATTTATAGGTCAGAAATATAGAAACATACATTTAAAGACATCTTCCATTTATTATGACACACATTGGAACTGAGTATTGGCTTCTAGAACACAAATCAAGATTTTAATAGAATTTTCGACGCTTTTTGGACTGCTCTTTGTCGTGTCTACTCACTTTATATTCAAACTTAAATTAAATGCTGACTGTGATTCATTTGAAGAAAATTTTACAGTGAGACTCAACAACGGTCAAAAGTAGTTGTTTGTGGGTGCCTTTGTAGCTCACCTGGTAGTGTGCACCCACATGGCTCAGGCATAATCGCAATGGGTTCAAATCCAACCCGTGACCCCATGTGACTCCCCATACTCTTCTCCCACCTTTCCTGTCTTTCTTTACCGTTTCTATCCAATCACAAGGCAAATGCTCAAGAGTAAATCTTAAAAAAAGAGTAGTTGTTCACAGAAGTTGCAATACAGGCTCGTCTCTGCAGATATATTTTAGGCTGATGAAAGGTGTAAATGGTGGCCCTTCAGCAGCACAGTAGGCAGTCATTCTTGGGATTTGGTGCAGATGTACTAGGCCCCCAAGCAGTCAAGGTTGCCACAACAATTTTCCAGGACGGGGCTCTCTCATTGTAAGCTGGAGTACTTCACATATCTTTGTACCTCTCATGAGGATCATTAGTTGTAACAGGACCTTGGAGGCTTTCAGTTTAAAACCCTGACCATGGCTCTGTTCAAAGATAATGAAAGCCTTCCATCCTACATTTGTGTTGGTTCCCAGCTGAGAAGAACTGATGGAAGATAGAGTTTCAAACAGGCGCTTGAGAAATGCCTTCAGCATGATGACGTTACTACTCTTTTGTGTAACTTATTTTTATTTTGCTTTCATTTGCCTCCTCCTCATACCACAGTTTCTTGATGGATTGCAGTTAATATAAGCACCAGATTGAAGGAATACAGTATTTGTTTTTTCCTTATCTTCCATCTTGGAGAGAAAACTTCAGACAGCACAAGACAGATGGAGTTGTAATATCACTGCTTGTCATATTAGTTCCACTGGCTGTGTAATTGACTGTTCAAAAGTGTTTTTTGTCTGTCACAGGATAATGTTTTGGGCTTTTCTCTGGGCTGCTTTTTAGTGCTAAAGGTCAATCACATCAGATGCTTAGCCAAGTGGTTTAACTCAAACTAATCCCATCCTTAGTGCAGATGCTGCTTTTAAGATCTTGTATTCCAGCACCTTAGCTAAAACAATACAGTGAATTGATCTTTGACATTGAGAGCTTAAGTGCTTGTTTTGATGGACTTCATCAAGCTGTCACTTCATTTAAGAAGGAAAGAATGATTTTTTTTTTTAATTGCCTCGAAAGAAGGCATGTAACAGACTTGATGGGTGTCTCTCATTTGGCACTAGATTAAAATGAATATTTAACAAGTTGGCCCGAATTAATAGTTAATTTCTTTAAAGTCTTTTGTCTTTGTCACCCACAGGGTGCCAATCTATTTTAAACTGAACAAATGGATCTGTTGCTGCCTCAGACAGGGGACAGATGCTTTGCGCTGATAAAGTCGGGAAGAGTAAATCCACCCGTCACATCTCCCCCGAGTTAAATGCCAAAGGGGAGCCGAGAGCACATACTGTGGACAGACAGAATGTTAGCTAGGCTTGAAAAGATTATTTTTTTCGCTGTCTGCAAATGTTAATTCTTCCCGTTTTATTAGTTGTAAAGTAACTGGCTTCAGTGTTCTGGAAGTGAGAATTGACTGTATGTCATCAGTGCTTCTTTGTGTATTTTAGTAGTTTGACTTTGTGCCAGTTATCCTTCATGTACGCAAACACCCCCAGAAGGAAGAGCAGATTTAAATAGGTTTATTTCTCCCCATATTCTTTTTGATCTTTGTGTGCGCACACTTCAAATAGAATGGAAACTGTAACTTCTCCCTGAAGTTGTCTACAACATGTTGTCGTCATTCTTTTAAAGCTAATACTTAGAGATTCACACCCCTACTGACATGCAAAGTGTCTCTCAGAGCCACATTTCAATGCCATAGCTTGTTTGGGCAAATGCACTTCATCACAATAGAGTTGTCTTCACCTACCTGTCACCGAGTGATAGACAGGTGCAGCACCTCCTGTCCTTCTCCTTGATCAGCCGTTGGTTTTGACAAAACACTGTGATTATGGGTATCAGTGACCAACAAGGCAACATACAGACACCACTCATACCTAAGTCAGGGGTAAACACCCACCTCAGCACAGTCTGCCTTGTGCAGCAGCAACTTCACAGTGCTGTTGGCAATGATCAGCAACGTGATACTGTTTTTGTACCTCTACCCGTTATGGCAAAAGGTATAAAATGGGCACTAAGGGCTAATTCTTTAAGATTTAAGAGTCTTAGCAGTTAGAGGAAAACAAAGTATTTCTGTCGAAGTAACGGTTTCAAATACAAATACTTCGAATGAAACCATTGTTTATTTTAGGTCACTGAAGATGTGCTCATTTTTAAAGGGCACTATTGTCATTATTGCTGAACATTAGTAAACTGGTACCAGATCTTTGCGTGGTTTGGTAATTGTCATAGTATCATTCAGCATTTTATAGCCTTAACCCAAATGTTTTTGTTTAGTTAGCTCAAACGCTTTGTGGCCTGAAACTAGAAGTTATTATGTCAGAAAAAGTAATGAGAAGAATGCCCTCTATGATGCTAATGTTCACCACATGGGTAAATACTCTGTTTTGATATATCATGCTGTATTACATTAATATCAGTTGCAGCTTTTGAGTAATCATTTATTCTTTTCTCTTGTGTAAAAGTTTCCTCAGAAGCAGCATGGTATTTTCAATATGTAATGCAAAGAATTTGACAAATACATAGTTGACTAACTTACAGTTTTTTTATGCTTTCTGTGCCTATAGAATCCAACCAAACATGGGCATTTCAGAAGTTGTGATGTAAGTTCTTTAAAACATAGAAAATAATCCTTTTTTCAAGTTGGATCAAAGTATTTATTGATTGCAGTGCTTAAGTCTTCTACCTTTTTATAAATATTATTTTTAGCACTTTGTATTCTGTTAATTTTTTCACTCTATATATAAAGGTAACATAGCCAAAGGCATGTGGGAACACTCTTTGTAATATTGAGATCCGTGGATAATTAACAAAAGCAGCAGTGTTTATGGCATGTCTGTGAGCCAGCACTGCATGCTAATTTAATTCAAACTGAGGAGCATTTGAAATGAGGACATTGTTGTGTTGAAAAACAAAATGGTTTCCAACACCAATGTTTTTCACAACCTTTTGGTGCAATTTGACCTCTGAAACCTTTGGTATAAGTATTTGCTTTGAAAGTCTGAAATAATATGGTTATCTTATAGGTTTTACGGTCTTCATATGAATGTATACTGGGTAACCGTTTAAATAAAACTGATAAAGGCAGTGTCTTTGAAAAGGCACATTGAAGGTTTGATTCATGAGGCTTTTCATCTTTAAATTTGATGAAAGAGGAATATATTAAAGCCTGCCGGTGGCAATATTAATTAAGCCCAGATTAGCATTTACGTGGTCAGCTGGTCTTCTAGTTGAATTAATATGCAAGAGCTATGCTACAGTTCGGCTTCTTTTCCATACCCGAACTCAGCAACTTTTGTCATTGCTTGTGTTTGTGTTTTCATACACTTTGAGCATCAACAAAAGTACATTAAGCTGCACTCATTCTGCTGATGGTGGAATCACAGACATTCTTTTGATACATTATTGTCAATGCTCTCTATAGGTGAAGCGCTATGAAGGCATGGTATTGTGTTATTACAAGGCCCCATAGATATGCACACGCTGTCATTTTTGAATATGATGTGTTTTGAGCTGTCAAGCTGCTCTGCTAAGCTTCTGTTATTACTTTGAAGTTTGAAAAGACTGTATCTTGGCTTGTCTTTTTATAAAGACTCTTATCTTACTTGCCACCCAAGTCAATCCTTTATTTATTATGTAGTCACAGAGCACACAGACCAGTTCAAATGCTTGCACAGTACTATAGCTAAGGCCTTGTGCAACTTTTATTTTGCCTCTGTTAATCACATATCAAACTAGAAATACATGCTCTTCGGAGATGTATTTTCAGTATTCCTATATGTGAACTGGCAGTGAGTTAGAGAGGATATAAAATAGCTCTCTCTTAAATAGCTCTCTTAAACTAATTATTGGTTTACCCGTTTTTATCAAATATAATAAAAAGCAAAATGATGCATCAGCCTTCCCCCCACTTATATCTCATCTTCCCTTAAATGCATTTAGAAAGACTTTTCACTTCATGTGATAAAGCAAACTGTGCCTCCTGACTGTTCACACCTACTCAGAAATCTGTGTAGTGGTGTACGTCTGTCTCACCTGTGAGACACCTATTAGTTTGGGTGTGGACCCCTGTCTGACTTTGTCTCTCTTCCGCTCTGCACACAGTAGATGATTAAAAGGATCTGCAGCTATATGATGACGTGGCAGTCTGCCACATGTGATGTAATAACTGCTGACAGACAGACCAAAAAATTTACTGTGCACCTCATCATCTCTGTTTCTTAGACACCACTCCACAGTGAAACCCACCTGGAAATCTGAAAATCAGTATAAAACCACTTTGCAGTTTTTCCTTTGTTCTTCGCTGCAGCATGACATTACATCATACTGTCATTATGTACATCCTAATCACTGTTTTGTCTCCTGCCCAAACCTTAAATGCAATCCAGCTCATAAAAATGCCACATTGTCAAAACAAATCAAAATTGTCTTATTGCTTTAAAGTTTGCCTTAGCCAGACTTTAACTGTGCACCTGTCATTAATATTATGATGCTTTTCATGTTGAGTAATTGGTTGGATATCATTTATTTCCTGCACATAGGTATTGCTGGCCAGAAACCGTGTTAACAGGCAAGTTCAGGACACTCCAGTTGCAATTTTCTATTGCCTGTCTGCATACCATTAACCAACAATGACTAGGAGCTATAGCGGTGGTCCCCAACCCCCGGGCTGTAGATCAGTACCGGTCTGGGGGTAAATTGGTGCCACTCCGCACAGAAAGAATACATAACTTACATTATTTCTGTTTTATTTATTATCTGATTCTGAACCATGTTTTATTTTGGGCAATTGCCATATTCTTCCCACCACATCTGTCTATGACTCACTGTTGACGCATGTCATGATACTTGCCTCAGTTACATCTTGCCTACATCTGCTACCTTCTTAAAGGGGCTGCGCTGCCCGGTAACACATAATACATTACCACTAAATTGAAACCCCCAAGCTAGCAAAATGAACAAAAAACAAACATCTTTGGAAAGTTTCTTTGCCTATGACTTCAAAGAAAAACAAAGCTGCATTTAACAGACAATACCAGGAGTCCTATTTGAAATATGAATTTATTGCAACAGGTTGTTCCCACGCACCGAGCCCACTCTGCATCATATGCGGCAACCAGTTGATGTTCTTCTCTGCCAGAAGATCAACTGCTGGAGATCGCAAATGACCGTGGCCTTAAAAGTATATTTGCGACAACGACTCTGCCGGTGTTCTGGATTAAAGTCATAGCAGAATACCCTGAGATCGCCACAACAGCACTGAAAACCTTGTTGCCATTTCCGACATTCTATCTGTGTAAAGCAGGGTTTTCTGCAGTGATGGCAACCAAAACAAAATTACAGAGCAGACTGGACACAAGCAACACACTTCGGGTGTCATTGTCTCCCCTTACCCCTCGATGGGACCTTGTCGCTGCAGAGAAACAAGCTCAGGACACCCACTGATTTAATGTTATAGTGTATTGAGTTGTATTTGTCATGCACTTTATAGTTCTTGTGGTGTATCTTATGTTGAAGGCATGTTTTAACCTTTACCATTATGACCAGACAGTGTGGGGCTTGGAGGCTGTTTCTCATATTATGATGTTGGTGCAATGTCACCAGGACGCTGCTCATAAAGTTGCATACAAAGTGGATTCACATTAGTTATTATATTTAAAAAATACCAGTTTTTATGCCGGCCGTATCATTTTATTTAGTTGTATTTATCCATCACACCTTAAAGGCCAGTCAGGGATTATGTTTTTGCCAGCACTGTTAGTGGATTAGTAAGAATTATGGGTTACTCCAAAAATTATTACTGGATTTTGATGAATCATGGTGTGAAATAGGACAAGGAGCAATGTTTAAATTTTGGTGGTGATCCGGATCACCATCTCAGCACACAGTGTTGGTTTGCGCTGGGTCGAAGGCATTTCAATACTCAGTCTTTAGAGCAGAGCCATGATTGACAATCACTGCTCACTCGCCAACCAACTGAAATCTAGAAGGGGCCAGGACATGGCAAGAAAACACTGCAAACTTCTTTGCACCATGATGGACGGGAAGCTGACTGACAACTCGGTTTATGATCCAATACTGAAGAGTTCCATGATTTTATGAAGGAAGCGAACATCCATTACAGTTTGAAACATTACTGTGTGGAAAGGACATTTTTACATTTCACCATGATGCAGCCACGGACACAGCTGACTCATTCATGTGATTACTCTGTGACTACGTGAGTATCAATGTAAACAGTGAAGTTAGAATAGCATCATGTGTTGGGATGTCAATAAATTCAAGGCTGTGCATTGTACTGTACTCTATACCCCCCACCTGTACTCACTTCACTTACGCAGACACTGACTCCGTGCATGTCCGAAATCATCTGATCAAATCTCTACATAGGCTTCATCTTGAGAAATCGACCACAGATATAAATTTTAATCTACCGTATTAAAAAATCCTGAAACCTGAAAAAATATCTTAAACCATTATTTTGTGAGCTAAATATAGCTATACTTCAAAATGTGGACCTTTCAGGAGTCACTGTCTGCCAAAGGAGGAGTGACCTGCTCATAACCATAGCAACAAAAAACACTGGGCGAAGC
Source organism: Pseudamia nigra (assembly GCA_029823295.1). Taxonomy (NCBI): domain Eukaryota; kingdom Metazoa; phylum Chordata; class Actinopteri; order Kurtiformes; family Apogonidae; genus Pseudamia; species Pseudamia nigra. The sequence continues at coordinate 17,881 of JAQQAE010001071.1, forward strand.
ACTGGGCAGTAGCACCCACAAAGTAACGCCAAGAGCGCAGTGGGCCCTAAAAACACTCTGCTGCGGGCCCTAAAAATGTCATATGGGGGAAATGAGCTGCCTGGGTGGAGGTCTGCATTCTCTGAGTGCTTTCTAGTTTAACATGTATATCGTTTAGGCAGAACATGCTTTGAAGTGGAATTAGAAAAGCATCTTTCAACCTCTACTTAAAGACATCTGACAGAAGTACTCTGTTAAATTCTCTTTATTTCCCAAATATCTTACTCTACTATATTTATCCTCGTTTCTCAGTAATCCAAGCTAAAATGGTGTCACTCTAAGTTTGAGACTGTCACTGTGAGTTCCCTCTGAGGTATCACGCTTGCATATACTCTTTCTCAGCTCTGACATACTGGAAGATGTGTTGACCCACATCCTGACTGAAAGCATTTCTGTTACATTCATGGGACAGACGGTTGACAGCTCGCTTCTGGAACCTGTCAAGGAGCTAACTGGATGCATTTCCACTTGGGGCGAGAGCAAGAAGTGACGGGATGACGCATAGAAGGATGAGTCTCATGGGTATGGTTGTGGCACTGCACCAGGAATGGCTCTGACGAGGACTGTGTTACCCTGCTCAGTCTCCTCCCATTTGCTCCAGCAAACGGGAATCTTCCTTAGATAAATAATTTATTTCTGTTGCTTTTGTCACTGTTTACTCAAACGCACCTCTATTTAAGCACAGTTGAATCCTTTTTTCATTCTGTTTCTTTTTACTCAAAAACAGGAATCCAAGAAGGAATTTAATAGGCACAAAGTGCATAAAACCACCAATGGCACAACAGCCACAATGGTTTACGGTTTATGTGAGATCAAACAGAAGACAGCCTCTTGTTTTTAATAAAAGCCCATATAATGTTTGAAGAGCACTTTCTCCCACTTCCTGAAGCAGATTCATGAAAATAACCACGTATTTTCTTTTAAGATTGAGAAAGAGTTGCTTTGTGGAAAAAAAATTATATTAAGTATGCAACGAACAGTTAATCTGATTATTTTCTAATCACTATGCTTATATTAATCTTTTTTGTTAACCTAATAAGTATCACATACAATTACTCTTTCAGTTTTAGATGAACAATTACTTCACTGCTAATTATCGACAGAGTAGCTCAATCTGTGTTATGAAGCTAAGGATGTCTAGTAAGTAGCAGTCCAGGATAACTTATTGATCTATTAATACATTGATCCTTGTTTTGTTATAACACTTACTTCTCAATTGTCCAATGTATCTAATTTATCTAAAAAAAGTTGGCTCTACCAATTTACGCCAATTTTTTAACAAGCATTTATTTAACCTATATTTAAAAAGGAAAGGCATTCAATGAAATCACTTTTTCAAGAGTGTGCTGGCCAACACAGCAGCAGCAGTAAATTTGACAAGAAGGAGTGAAAATGTTAAATAAACTCTTTGTAAGTTCCAAATGTATTAGAAAGTGATGCTGGCATCTCCTAGGGAGTCTTTTAGTTTTTGGAGCCATTTCTCTTTCCCGAAACATGCTATGCACCATTTTATTCCGTCTCTAGATCAAGAATTTACACCCTGGTGTTTAGAGGCTTGGAAGTCATTGGCAGCAAATTTGGAGGCAAACTGCTTTGCTTTGCACCACTTCGAGCTGCAGGCGTGTTATCAAAAGACCAGTTTATGCAACCCTAGTGACCAGCAAGTGAGGCATCAGAGTCTGATTATACAATGGAAAGCCTGTTTTGGTTTATATTTTACATAACTGTCCCTGCAGGTTACTTTTAGACATCTTTTTAGATTAAAAAACCAAAAACAGACATGGTGCCTGTGGTCCATAGTACTGCAGGATATGGTACTTACTTCGGACATGTGTTTATATTGGAAAAACTACAGAAATCTTAGAAGTAGTTTTCATCCAATTAAAGCAAACATATACATTTGGTTATTTATATAGTTAAAAACATTTCATTTCCAGAACCAAGTAACCAATGTGAAAATTAATGTCCCTTTGAAGCCAGTTTGCATAAACAGAAATGCAGCTGTTTAATTTCCTCTGCCTGCAACATGCCATGATAGGCATCATATGGCTTTCATAACAACATAGTTTACTGAAATAATTCCCTCGTTTGATTAATAGGCAGTTACTCATCCTGAATTTAAATGGACATATCCTTAAATGGTCAAACTTTATGGCCGGAGAGGAAAGCATTGACACTGAGAACCGAAACTCGCCATGTCACCATCTTCTTCTGGAGTCTTCATTTTGATTTGAAAGGCTTGATGAATGAGCCTGTCAAGATGGAGTAGATTTTGCTGTGGGTCAGCGCTGCAAATACAAATCTGGCAGAGGTGCTGATGGCTGCTGTCATGTCGGAGGGAACAGTGTGGGTCTTTATACCTGTCCACTCATTATCCCTTATAATTGTCAAGCTATATATTTTTTCAAGATCTTCAAGAACGACCATAGCAGAGTGGAATTGAGGCTGACGCACACATTTCAAGCCCATTCCTATCTTTCCGTGGTCAGACGCAGCTGTGGACAAAAAAAATCTAAACAGTCACATTCTCTCAAACATACACAGTCATACATATGCTTCTTTTCCAACTGAACCAAGCTGTTGAAAGGCTTTCAGAGTGCATGTCATGTCAGTCACACCCTCACAGTCATTTGCAAATGCCCACCAGTGGCAGAAAAGATTGTTTATTCTCTTTTAAACAAATGACCACACACAGCCTAGTTCTATACATTCAGTTCTTACTGATAATGTTTTCCCACCCTATTTAAGACTGAATAAAAAGCTCTCGACTGCATGTACAGTTAATGATATCAGGAACTCGGGTGAAATGTGCTCATTAGTAAGAATGTTAACTTATCAGACTGAGACTGGAGACGTGGCTGGGCAGTACTCCAACAAAGGAATTTGTCGTGTTTGTACTGTGATGTGAAACCGAATCACCCAGTGCATGCAGTTATGCGCCTAATTATTCCAGAGTAACATTTTCATATCAAGATTACCATTGAAAAACCAGCAACATTTCAATTCAAGATCACTTGGCTGATTTTCATCCATGGCGGGTTATCGGATCTCATATTTAGTATTTGTACATTACAAAGATTTGTACTTTTTTTTTTTTTTTTCTTTTTAATGCAATATAAATACACTAATGCTGCTCCAATGCAGCCACCTTTTTCTATATGAAGTCACCATTATAATATTATAATAACATAATTTTTCTGCTTACATAATTTGGTTCTAAATACATTGTAATTTTCAGATAGTAATACAATCTCAGAAGCATAAAATTGTTTTTCCTGTGATTTTTAAATGAAAGTGAATCAAGTACTAGTTTTTTTTTTATTTCAGGGCTCTAGACTCTAAAGATTTACTATTATCATCAAAGCCTTCATGCACCAGGAGTTCAGTCGATAACCCAAATCCTCCATCACACTAGGAGGCAGTGTGGTCTGGCCACAATGCAGAGTAAATGATGAAACTCGCGATATGATACGACACACCAAGGCGCATATGATGAAGCATAGCATCACCTCTAAACATAAGGCACAGACATATTCTTTAAACCCCCTGCCTTCGAGGCTTAACACAGACTTCTCCAAAGAACAGAAATACACTCCAGTCATCAATCTTGTAGTCGACCAAAAATGAACATCTTTTTTGTTGTTGATGGAGGTAAAGCGCTAGACATGAAAGCTGTCTTTGATCAGATCATTCAGGTGTAATCATTTATTTATTTATTTGTTTGTTTTCCACCCCTTTGCTTCTCTTCTTGGTCCCAGGCAGTGAGGGTAAGTGTGTTTTCAGTCTTCAGTAAAGCTTTCCCAGATCCTGCCCATATCTTCACAGGCAAAGGGACTGATTATCGGCAGGGCAGGGGTAATGCGGCTCTGCTCAGCATTAATTGGCTGATTAACATGAGGACAGTTTAGCACTTCACTGTCCCACACTCAGGCCATTAATCAAGCGAGTGGCTGTGCCAGCTGAAACACTGCCAACAGCTCTGCACAGATCACAGTGAAGAGAGCGAGAAGCGAGCGGTGCGGGTTCAGCACCGAAAGCTCAAAAGGGGGACGTGATCCACTCTCAGGCCAGAAACGGTACTGCACACTGAACAGTGGTGCTTAAAAGTAGACCTGCTGGAACTGTACATATTATAAGTTTGTTTAGGTTGAAATTAATTTCTTTTTAACGTGACATAATCTGTTCCTTTGTCTTTATGATTTATTTTCTTCACACTCTCAGTTAAAACACAATCTTTCAGTATTTTATTTTGTTTTGTTTTACTGCTGCATGTTTTGATGTTGAACTAACACTTTACCATTATCATTGTTGGGGATGTTCTGTCTTTATCACAGATTTAAGAAACATTCTGATTGTCATATTCTAGCCATAACAATGAGTTTAACTTAAAATCATCTTGTTGACATTATTTTTATCTTATTGAGCCTTTAACAAAAACAACACAAGATCTACTGAAGTGAAATTAACAATCATCAATTTGGTAGCCAGAATAATCTTTGAATTTAAAAAAGCTATTTTTCACCTTGTAATCATTTTTTTAATATCGCATGGTATACTTATGTCTCATCTAGAACTTATATAGTCCTACAAAGCCTACTTGTTTGCTGTACCTTACCAAGATGGATTATGAAAAATTTCCTTGAAGTATTTGTAAGTGAAACTGTAGGTGACTAAAAATTTCAAAGATAATGTTACTGCTTTGAAAATCACAGAAAGCTACTAGCAAATATGGCAGATGTTCAGTGTTCCAAACCCTGACACTTCTCTTTCATATGTTGACCTGCAGATAATGCAAACGGAGTATTGTCCTTATTCTAGCAGCAGAAATGATCAAGATGTTCCTTGTCAGATTTCAATGAGAATTATTTTCTTTATAGGCAAAGGCACCTAAAGTTATTTTGATCATTTTCTTAAGCCCATTTCTTTGAACAGTCTGGCAACACATAGATATGACTTTGACTGTAAACAGCACTGACCTGTGTCATTCACTAACCCTGCCCCGTCAACAACGCATTCCTGTATGTCTGGCATAGAGTCTTCAAAGATGATCGCTTCTTTCACATATCTCAGATGTGAACATGACAAGCACATTTCCTGGTTCCTTTGAAAATTTTTAACCTTTGCCATACACAAACACACACATCAGTTGGTGTTGACTCTTTAATAGGCCCTTTGGAATTCTTAAACAGGTTCTGCAGGGAAACTGGTACTGTAAAATGACTGCAATTGTTACATAGCTCGAGTTGACTCAAAAGATGTCAGTATCTTTGTCAAAACTGACAAATAACCTTGAAATTCTTAACACTCCTTCTGTAATACTAGTGGTTCCTGATTTTTATCCTTGCTTTGTTTACCCTCCAAACTCTGTTTTGCTATAACTACAGAATTGTTTTTTGTGAAAAGTTAATTGTGTACATCTCTGGCAGCTTCTATGTCAAATGGTTGATCAGAGAGAGTTCACAGTTGGTGTTGAAGGAGGCATCGAAAGCATGCATGGTTTTTTTTTTTTTGGCTCACATGCATGGAAACACCACCCACCACAGTTAGTGTTTAAGGCTGCCATTCATCTCCAGTGTGCAAACATGTGACACTCTGACAAGTGATGACTCGGTCTTTTTGTTGGGTTGAGCCTATGCACCTGGGTTTCCATCACCAGAGTGGGAGAGACCAGCTGATGTTTCTATGAGCCAAAGCCGTACAGCTGCTCAGCTGTATCTGTTCTTGTGTCTGTTTAGGAACAGTCTTGCTCTCAAGTAAATGCAGTTATTACACTCTGGAATTACTGTATCCAAAGTTCCTGTGGATCCTGAAAGGCTTGTAAACGTTTTAGGAGGCTGTGCGGAAATTAAACGTAATGCTTAGAATTGTATTTATATTTGTGCATAATCATTTGAAAATATGGACTGTTTTTTTACCTTTAGAATGAGTTTGAGTTAGTTTACAGTATATGTCCAGACAATGCTGGTTGTCTTGTTTTGTTCTCCATGTTGAGCAGGTATGTTTCTATAGTAGTCCAAAATGGACAACTGTTAAATTCCATTTGATGACAGGTATTGCAGTGCATTAATCCACATCGGGGCTGGTCATATCACTAAACCAAAAATATCAGAACAGACCAACCAAATTTTGAGCCATCATATCACTGAGATGAAGTCACTCAGCTTTTAGGAATGTGCAACTTTATTATTAGATGTCAGTAAATCACATGTTGGATATTTAGAAAAAATTGAATTTTAACCTAAAAGTAATGCTTTTTTAAAATGTTTCGAGTCACAAAAATATTGAGACATCACAAGAAGACAAGATTTTCTTTTATTGTGACATTGTGACTATAACCTGAAAATAATTGGGCTGTGGCTCAGTGTGTACAGCGGGTTGCCCATGAACCGGAAGGTTAGTGGTTCGATCGTTGGCTTCTCATCTCCACAGGCTAAATTGTCCTTGAGCAAGACACTGAACCCCAAGTTTCTCCCAGTGAGTGTCACTGGTGTGTGAATGGATGAAATGGAAAACGATGGAAAGCGCTTAGTGCCATAGGGTAAAAATGCCCTATGTAGGTGCAAGACCCTTTGCCATTTAAAGACATTTGAATCTGAACAATCATAGAACCAGTTGCACTGGTTTTGCATGAGGATGGAATGCACAGAAATGTGTTTGTTTGCTAGTGAAGAGCAAATTCAAATAAATTTGCAGGTGGTTCATGGAGCATTTGACAAGCAATTGCTCTCAGAAATTGGAATTGATGGTGGTTGATGTTAGCCATGTGAACTGAAATGACAGACTTGCAGGGATAATAGTAACTGATAGGTGGCTGCCCTTTAGAGTTTTCTTAGTTACTTGGATGGTCAGTTCCAAAACAGCAACATGATGATTTTCTACATTTATTTACTGTGGTATTTACACTCAACAGTGCAATAGTTCAGATACCACTAATAATTTGAAGAGCAGAATTGATTTTCAGCAGGACTGTGATGGCTTTTTATCAATAAGCCAAAACTGCTCAAAAGTGTTATATCTACACCAAAAAGTCATTATCTTCCCATATATTTGTATGAAATTTTTATGGGCCTAGAGCCTGTTAAATAAAATAAAATAAATAAAGTACAAGGTGCTGGGCATGTTGTGCAGGAAGCATTTCTAACTCGGCATGAATGGAAATGAGGCAGTGGAGTCCCACATGAAGAGCTAGAAATGTAAAATAGCCAAGTCAACCCACCAGCAGATGCTAGAAAGTAGACCCTGTCATGTTTTTGTAGACTGAACCAAAAAAAAAAACTGTTTCATATTATACCAGTCCCAAAATCCAGTTCATTAATGCTTTCTTTTTTCTTAAGTTCTGAGTGATATAAACATTGAGGAAGTAAGTCCTCAATCTTACTTCCTTTGTGCTATAGGAACCCTCTAGTATAACACAGCACCACCCATTTGTGTTTAGTAGTGGTTTTAGTGTTTGTTTCACAAAAGCATTGTAACCAAATCTACACTGAAGTTGACCTTGTTTACGAAAGGATCCATCTCATCATTGTTTGTGGTCATAGATTACCAAAGTGTAACATATCTGTTTAAATAATTATCCTTACTGATCTCTTTAGATCAGTGGTTCTACAGCGAAGCTTCTCCTCAGCTGCTGATTGAAATGAAACATTTTTACTTTTTAACAGCTGTGTAGCTCTGTCTAGCTCCGGCTGCCTCTCTTAATAAAACTACTGTTGGAACAGACACACTTTATAGCTTTGCATCACCATAAATTAGATAAATGATACACAGCAAAGTTATCATCCCCAGCCTCCACATAAGAATAGAAAATGCCTCCCTGCAGCCTGTTATCAATTGAGCCCTGGTGGTTCGCTGTGGATCATGCTCTGTCTTTGATAGTGGGGAGGCTTTGGCAGCTGTACACCCCCTTTCTTTGCTTCTCACTTTGGTCTCGCCTGTTTTCCGTCCTCATCATCTGGCAGATAATTGTTCCTACAGTTATGGGTTTTGTGTGTGTGTGTTTGTGTTCATAATTGAAAGCAGCAGCTAGACTTCCATAACTTCCGGTTTAATCCCCCAGCCGCCTCTCTATGGATGTTTCAAGTGGGTCTACGGGAGCAGGGCTGGGATTGATCCAAGCATTCTTTGGATGTAAATGTGTTGGTAACTAAAGCAGTGTCTTTGGACATTTTAGGTGGCAAACTGCCACAAGTCAGGACCCATTTTACTATTTTTATCTATAAATCTGAAGCATGAATTTGTGCAGAAATTTTCATTATCTCTACTGCCATCTCTAAATAGATGAAGCCCCCATTTCAGAGTGATACAACAAAGTTGGCAGCGTTTGTCTTCAGCATTACTTAAGGCTGAATACATTTATTTAAGCAGAACTGGCATGCTCTCACTATTTTTTTTTCTCTAAAACGTAAAATAAGTTAAATGCACACTCCCTTTTGCTTTGTTATAAATACAATAATCAGAACAATGTGAACATTTATTAAAATCAAAACACGTTGCTTCCTGAATGCTCATTTTCAAATGCTGGGATTCCTAGTTATTTAGTGTTACAAAATCAAATTCTACAGCCACCAATGCGCTTGTCATTACCCAGACTTTGGCAATGGATGATCTGAAACAGCATCCATCTCTTATGACCAAGTAATATCATTGTTTACTGTAGGAATGATATGAGTCAAAAAATATTATCAATATTATGATTTTCCTCTTTAAAAAAAAAAAAATCCCTACAACACCATGACACTACTGTGTGCATTAACCCACATTTAAATTTACTGTAGTTCTGGCACGCTTTGAAGAGAAGGGATTATGACACTTTCAAAATAATTTTTTAAAAATTGAAATATTTAGCATTATTAACATTTTAAGAGACAGAGCACAGTGGCAACAAATTGAATATTTCTCTACTAACATATTTTATTTGTTTTTGTTTCTGGACTTTTTCAGTTTAAATGAGACAGCACTCAGCGCAGACCTCCACCAAGCAGTTCAGTTCCCCCATATTGTTATTTATGCCACAAGTCAGTAGTCCCAAATATGTTTTATCTTCGTTATTAGATTCCATGATCACGAAAACCTATCCTCAGCATTTGAAAAAACATTAATATTATTTTTATTTTATTATCAGTTCACCTATAAGTTCAACTATGGCCCTATCTTGCAATAGTGAGGAATACTTCGTAGATGTGATCCAGATCATGCCCAAAGTGTAATCAGTTGTTCCTTCTAATAATTTGAGCTATGCTGAAAATTTCATCAAAATCCATTAGTAATTTTTTGAGTAATGTTGCTAAATAACAGACAAAAAATGCTGGGGAAAAACATCACCTCCTAGGAGGTAATTATTGTTGCTTTCCTAAAAGAACTTATGAAAAGTCTATATTACTAAAATGGGCAAATTCCTTATTCTGCAGGCATAGTGGGATTTTTTGTGCCACAGCAGATTTAAGTAGGGGTTAAGAAGTGTGGAGTATATAATTTTCATAAGTGCACTGTTCTGTGCAGCTCAATTGTGCATGTTGCTGTGGAAACTAACAAAGCTGCTACCATCCAATCATATGCCAGTTAAATACACGTTCAGTTCAGCTTGATGTAGGTGCGAATGTCCTTTACAATCTGTGACACTTCATCAGTTTTAGACTTGTGCATGCTGAACTGTTGCTTGTAGACCTACCTGT
>JAQQAE010001072.1:0-27575 GCA_029823295.1 Pseudamia nigra
AACCACCTGTGGAAGACTTTAAGGCCAGTCGTGGTTGGTTCGCCCGGTTCAAGAGACGCACGGGAATTCATTCTGTCATCATACACCGGGAAGCAGCAAGTTCCGATCGGACGGCTCCTGAAGAGTTTGTTACGCGCTTCAAAGAGCTTGTGATTGAGGAAGGATTCCTTCCTCAAGTGTTTAATTGTGATGAAACAGGACTGTTCTGGAAAACGCGAGCGGGTACTGCAAAAATGGGTGTCATTTTAAGTCATTTTTAGAACTAATTTCATTCATTCTGTATCAGATAATTGACATAAGTTCCTTTTAAAATAATAATAATGAATAAATGTGCAGGTAGGGGTGTGTAATACATACATGGGAGTTTGTCGTGGGTCCAGAATGGATTAATTGATTTTACATGTATTTTTAGTGGAAAAAGTTGCATCGGATAACAACTGATCCGGATAAAGGCAGTGACGCCGGAACGGATTATCGTCGTTATCCGAGGCACCACTGTACATACAAACAGTCTACAATGAAATGCAAAATGTGCTGCCTTATTTTTGAATTTGCATTTTTCCACCTGGTTGAACTTTTTCAGAATTGAGGTTGTACTCCTACCACACTTCAGATGACGTTAATTTATCTGCTCTTCATGTACGTGCATATAAACCATATTGGTCCAAATGTGTCTCAGTTCATCCGAGTTGGCTTTTGTCTGCAGTCGTGTTCCAACAGAGAGTTCTTACATGCCAACCCTGCAATACATGACATGTCAGCTGCTCCCATGTCAGCAGTGGAAAAATACACTTTGCATGGTGATAAAGTGAGGCAGGGCCAGATGAAAAGTCTGTTTGGATGACCCCTCACCATGGGAACTTTGAGCAATGTGAACCTCACCTCTGGAATAAGTAGGAACAAGAAGAAGAGGAGAAAGCAGTGGAGGCAGAGGGAGCATCACAGAAAATTAGAGAAATATTGCCTAAAGTCAAACATAAAACTGACACCAATAGATTTGTGATGCATTCAGTCTGTGCATGGTGTGCGCTGCAAGTTTGTACGAGTAGTAGGAATGCAGATCAACTCCAGGAGGGGTGTGTCACGTAGCAGCCTGTGAGACACTAAAGCAGAAACCCACCACAACATACCAGATCAAGAAAACCACCGAGGAACTCCAACTAATAATTACTGTTTTATTTTTTATTGACTATCCATCACCGCTTTTCCTGCATCATGGAAAATACAATCTTTTAAAAAAGCACCGTAGTCAGTGAGTTTCCATCGTTTGTAACTGTAGAGCAGCTGCAGCATTACACTGATGTGGTGCCGGGTTTTTTCTTTTTACCAAGTAGAATTATTATTTTCTGATGAAAAGTAGAGGCTTTTAAACATTCTTATCTAATGCCAAAGGGTTTTTCCTTCCCAAGATCTCTTTTCCTATTCAGTAAAGTTTCTTATAGGGACTGAAAATAAAATGACTGTTATTGTCTTGATGTATTTTTATATCAAAATGAGTAGTAAAAATCAGAATATCTGAGACTACAGGTGTACATTTATCTCCGTATTCATTATTTGTCTTTTTCCACCTTCTACATAATATTTTTATATTACAGTGTTTTTTAACCACAATGTTTCTTTTGTCTTTAAGATTTATTTTGGTGATACAGTGTATACAGCCGAGTCAGCTACAAATCGTTTTGATCATGTTGCTAAAAGACTCAAATTGCACACATATCTGTTTTGACTGTTAAAAAGGAACAAAATAAGCAGTTAAAGAAAAAAAAAACAAAAAAAAAACAAATTATCCTTCCCATGAACATTGTCGTTTTACTTCTTTTCCATGTTTGTCATTTTTGCTTCTTTAACATCCTTGTTCTTTTGAGGTTTTGTACTTGTACTCACATTATGTCTGTTGTGTCTTTTACATGATTCTCATTTATGCATCTTTGACATGTTCACCACTGAGACACTGGTTTCAGTTTGATGCATCTTTGATTTATTTGTCCTTTTGCATTTTTTGTCTTATATCATCTTTTTGCAAACTTTGCCTCATTTTCATCTTTTTTCAAATAACAATCAGGTTTCTTCAACTTTGACTCCCGTCCATAAATCATTCTTTAACATTTACATAATGGCACATTTATCATGATAGTTATAAATGTGTAACCATTGCTTTCACAATATTTTATGCCATATCACCTGCTCCAGTTTCTTATCCATCTAAAGTACAGTACTATCTAGGAGAAAATACGATCAGTTAATCCATGATTACAGTCAGTGTATATATATATATATATATAGAAACAGTACAAGTAACAAGTACTGATACTTTATAATGACAAGTACTTGAGTAAAAGTAAACAAGTATCTCAAAAAACTACAAGTGTTACTACAAACCAACATGCCTTCAAATGGGTATTTTGTCAATTTTGTTTAACAATTTTTTTGTTAGCCTTCTTGATCATTTTGATCAGTGTTGCTTTGGTTCAATTTCTGGATTCCTTTTCAGTAATTTACTTATTTTCTTCCTTTTTGCTAATTTTTTTCCACTTATTCTGTTCATTTACAATTGTTAATTTTACAATTTACTTCACTGCTTTGCTCATTTTGTACATTCCTGCTCATTTTGTTGCATAATTTATTTTGCTCATTTGTTTGCTTGCTTCATTCAGTCTCTTTAATTTTAAAATTCCATAATTCTAACCTTTTATACTCCTACTCATTGGGGTGGAGCAAAATGTAACTGAGTAGAGGTACAGTTTTTTCATCACAAATGTAATGGCGTAAGAGAACGTATTCTGCAAAACAGGTAATTTCAGCAGTACATATTTTGGGAAAAACTACTCCAGTACTTGTAAAGGAGTAAATGTACTACCCACATCTGATCACAGCAACACTTGCATATCCCTCATTTTTCTTGGTTACCATACGGTTTTAAAAATTACAGTGGTCACTTCTTCAATCCTATAAGAACTCTTAAAATGCAGTTTTGTAAATTTTCACTCATTTGAATGCACAAAACCTGATCGAGTGGAGAAACACCCTCATATCACTAGTAATTACTGGTATGTTTGTCAGTAAAACTAAGAAAAAAAAAAGGTCAATCTAAAGCAGCTAGTGATGATGTTCTGCAAACATGTCAGTACTTAAATGTGCTCTCACTTTTTGATAATGTGTGTATACATGTTGGCGCTTTGATTCATGCTTCTCACACACAAAGCTACTAAACATGCATGGAATCTGCCAGCATTCCCGGCAGACCACAGCACACTCTGACAGCCCATATACGGACACAGAGAGCCGCAGACGCCCCCTCTGCTGATTCATACCCCCCTTTGTGTGCATGTGTCCCAGAGAAAACAAGAGTGACAGCTACTGTATGGTGTGTGTGTGTGCGTGGATGTTATTTTATTGCCCCAAAAACTCCCATGACTCATTTGTTTGGCTCGCCACTGCAGCCCCTCCCCACCCCCCCGCCTTGGTGACACCGCTATGACATCAATGCAACCCCTGACCCGCAGTCTGACCTGATCCCAACATCACAGGGTGGGAGGGGGAGGGAACTGGGAAGAAAGTGCCAGGAGATCGACAGCAGGGGGAAAGGTTCTGCACAATATTCAGGTTATACTGCAACATCTGGAGTGCATTAATCCTGAGAACTTGTAAGGGGAAGGACAAAACAGCAGGTCTGGATGGGATGTCCTGAGGTCTCTTTCTTTCTCACTCTATCACTCACTGCTCACGTGTAGAGCTGTGGGTTTGCATATCATAATTCAATTTAAAAAGAAAAAAAATGAACTTCAGTCAATTAAGTTTGACATATTTCATGCTGTCAGAAATAATTAGAAACCCTGAGTAAAACCCCAGTACAGAATTACTCTCCTACGTACCATGTTCAAGCTAAAACTACAACTTAAAAAGATCTGAACTGTGATCATCTCAACTTTACAGAGGTAGCAATGCACCATGTACAAATTTCAGTGTGTTGAAGTGAATGTCAATAGTTCTGAAAGACTTAATCACCACAATCAGATGCAAATAAACTTTCTGCTGTTGTCACAGCAATGCTAAGATTCATGATGCAGCACTCTATAATACCATAGATATGCTCCAGAATCATTAAGCACTGTTGGAGTTAGAACCATCGAGAGTTGGTGCATTTCCATCACCTCAATTAAATACACATTTTCAAAATGCACACTTAATTCTTGATTAAATCACCTCAAATTTCAAAAAGTTTGAACATTTCTATCAAAAACTTTGACACTTAAAGGAGGTGGAAGGGTAAATACACATCAGTTGATGGAAACAGAGTGAACAACAAATGTGAAAAATGCAGAAATGATGTCAGTTGCATCGGAGGCAGCTAAGCTAAGAGACAAACTAAGGCTATGACACATTTCCTCTGTCTCCTCTGAGCAGCTTTGATCACATCCACATAAACGCACACCAATGCTATAATAAGCTGCAGAGCACACAGTTGGAGGAGAAAAACGAACAAGGTTTTCCATTTTCTTTGAGTTCATCATAGCGGTAGGCACATAGCTTCAGACCAATGCTTTTGTTTTTTAAATGACATCACATCCGTTCACCGGTACCAGACTTAAAATCTAGCGCCTCCTACCCGTTTTTTCTGGTTAAGCACGACAAAAGTTGCAAAAGGTAGTTGATGGAAAAGGGAACAGATACGCATTTCCTTTTCGCAAATTTCTGAAAATTTCCTTTAAAAATAAAATGCTTTTGGACGGAAACCCAGCTAGTACTGTGCATTAGTGGTCAGAGTAACCGTGACATCACCTGTGGGTTTCTGAACAACAATTTTGAAGTCAATTGGGTTGCAACTTTCTGGTTGATATTTTGGAGCCAGTTTGGAGTCTGAGTGACCATATGCGGATAAATGGGGTGGAGCTGTGAGAATGCAACAGGTCAGGGGGATTATGGGTAATCTAACAGTGAACACTAGCTTATTGACTCCGTAAACCTTCAAGCACTGTCCAAGTCATTTTACAGTGATAGCGTAAGCTCGGGGAAAAAATAGTGTTTTAATAAAATAAATAAACAGTGCCACCAAGAACTGTAACACACTGCACCTTTAACAGCTGAATGAATTGTGCACAGCCTGGTAGATGCACAGGACAATACAAAATACAAAGCTGATCTATAGGGTTGCAGCCAAACACTGACATGTTTATATTTTTCAAAGGCTACACATAGTAACTTGCACAAATCACTGCACCAGGAGATATCTGCAACTTTTCAGAAACATGACAGATAAAAATATTATGAGAATTAAATCTAGAAAAAAAAAAAATCTAAATGAAAAATAGTTTGTCGCAACACTACTTGCATCAGGGAACTTTATCATATTTGTTTCCTACATGAAGATATTTACCTTTTACAGGCTTTAAAATGATAAGACAATCAAGAGTGTTTTAGCAGCACAATGGTGTCACCACACACACACACACACCAGAGTCCTGCCTGGAAAAGGGGGAGGATCTGAAGTGACCAAAACCCAGTCAGACAGAACAGTGTGAGGAAATGTCACACATTCCACTCAGCTCTTATCAGACCAGTGTAATGCTGTTTCAAGGAGAGGCATGTGTTTTATCCACTACAACACAAAATAGATCCAACAACAAAATACTGGAAAACACAGGGACAAAAAATGCCTGTCATGAACATCTGCTTTTGGACTGTACACATATTCTGCTTGTAGTTTCAACATCCAACAACAGAAAATGTTTGACCTGGAGCTTTTCTTCCCCTCCCACCTCCACTACCTCCTTTAACTTCACGCAACAAGCCACGCCGGAGCAACTACACTTCCTCTTCTTCCTTTCTACTCCTTCCAGTCAACATGCCTCCCTCCCTCCGCTCTCCATCGCTTCACTCCCTCCGCTGGAAGAAAGTTCCTCCTGGTTTTTTAGCCTTAAAAGGGCAGAAGCAAACTGGATCTTGGCAGCCCTCCCATTCCCTGGGCTCTGGTTACAAATGGAGGGAGGAGGGAGGACAGGACAAGGGAATGGAAGAGAAGGGAGGCGCAAAAGTGGAGGGCCAGAAAAAGAAAAGGAGGTTGAAAAAGAAGCAAAAAGTGCTGTGTGGGGCATTTTTAAAGCCCACACTGACAACATCTACCACTGAGGATGGGCTAAGATCTGGTCATTTGAATAAGGAAACCAAAAAGTTGAAGGAAAATGAAGTTTGAGGGGGAATGAACGAAGGAAGAAACAACTGACGGGGAATAGGAGGGATAAGATGGGGAGGTGAGAGGAGAACGTGGGCACCACAGAACATGATGAATGAAGGTTTAATAAATTCCCTGCGGCTTTAATCAACTGTTTGCTTCCTGGAAACATTTGCAGAGTACGATCAACCATAAGAGTTTGGGTTTCGGAGTAATTGATAGCTCTTGGCCTGGCAAAAATGATTCAGGTCTGGAAAACTAGATCCCCTCCAGACAAGTTTCTGGCGTAGAAACCGAGGCTGTGTCTGTTTGTAGGTGAAACCTTGTAGCATAATTATCCAACATAAACCACACAGCAGAAACAGCCATTGCTACCCTGTGCAGTTTTTTTTCTGATCAGTCAGTGTGAGTTTGAGTGAATTGGGATTTTTTCCATGCAAACGACTCAAAACCTTGCAGATTTTCCTGAAAAATCGATGCATTCTGCCTTCTCGTTCAGTCTGAACATGAGGCATGGGGTGTTGTGGAATGTCTCCAACTCTGATGTGATGCAACAGCCTGAATACCACTGTACTGAATGGGAGCACACACTAATCCTCTGTATCCACTGGACTAGTCCCTGTTCGGTTGCACAGACAGGAAGTTGTGCTAATGATAACAAGCTGACAGGAAGTGAGCCATTTGGACATAAGGGACTAAATTCTGTTTTTAACTCATTTGGCAGCAGCTTTCCTCTGACGGCATGCTTGCTCCCATTTCTATTATCTAAAGTTAAGGTCAAATGCTGACAAAGGCAAACAAATACTTAACATGTGCCTTCTCATTATCTGATGACTGAAGCTACAGTTGCAGAGTGTTTGCATGTTGCACCAGTAATTGCAAAGATATTTATGTAGAGGAAATGTTAAAGGGGACATACTGTTAAAAAAAACAAAAAAAACAAAAAAAAACAAAGGTTTCATATCTTTGCCCATTATAAAACAGGTCCAGAGGTTCTAAAAATAGTATTAATTCTCACTCAAAACAGGAAAAACAGCTCCTTTTCTGGAATCTGGAGATAATGTGCCAGGGAGTCAACATGTAGGAATCCATGGCACAGACCAGAAAAGGGTCTAGTCAAAAGGAACAAATGTACATTTAAGCAGCATTGGTTTGATGAAGGACTGAAAATCAAGATATACAATGAAGAATCTGCGTGATATTTTGTGCTGAAATATAAAATATATGCTATTGGGAAGATGTCTGCAAGCTATGGCATCAGGACCACACGTGGCTCTTTAGCCCCTCACCAGTGGCTCCTGTGGCTTTATCCAATGATGGAAGTAAAACAAATCATAGTTAAAAACACTAAACTCAACAAAAAGGAAAAAAAAATATGAAGCAAACTGATGCAAATAATCTACAAAATCATCAAGAAAAGGACTAGTTAGTAGGCTAAACAAAAATGAAAAGATTAAAAAGTGAAAAACAGCAAAAAAGGCAAATTATGAACAAAATTATGAAAACTCTTGATTAAGACAAACCTGAGCGAAATGATCACATTTATTACTAAAATAATAAATGAACCAAATTAACTTACAAAAATTTAAGAAAAATATTCAACAAAATGAATGAAATAGTCACGGAAATGTCTGAGAATCTTCACAGTCATCCAGGTCATAGTATGGTGATTTTAAGAAAAAGCCACACGCCTTAGTCACGGAAATGGATAAAAACAAGGAAATGATAAATAAGGTAATAATGACAGATAATCCACAAAAACAAAAAAAATGTACAAAAATAATCCTGGAAATGAACCAAAAATAAACAAACAAATAAAGAAAATAATTATATGGATTAAAAAAAAAAAAAAAAAAAAACAATCTGCAAAATGAGCAAAAATGGAGTGAAGCAATAAAGTCGGTGTTAACATACAAGCTAAAACAAGCATCATGTCACGTGGTACATACAGAGATTGAATATTATTTGTAGCTCTGGACACTTTTCTCTTTCGATCCAAAAATAGCTGTTAAGTTTGCAAAGGTTGCCGACCCCTGCTCAAAAAGGACATGTAACAGGGAGTCTCCTTTAACATCCTCTGTTTTAACCTATCACTGCCTATTATATATCACCATCAACAGGATACATCAGCTAAATGGAGGCAGAACCATCATGACTTAATTGGAGCGATGCAATGTAATAATGTGACAAAATTAAAAGAAGTTATCTTGAGGACAGCTGATTGTCAAATGTTGTGAATGTAAAGCCTATGCAAGTCTCCATCTGCCTGGTCAAATGTCCAATGTAAAGGCACGGAAGATGGGAATAAAATTGGCCTCTTTTGTGGCAGTCTCGTGTGCACATATGTCAAAATGATGACTTAAATGCAACCACTCTGCATTAATCTGGATAATACATGTTAAAGGCTGACTTATAATATATTCCTCTGACTTCTAACTGCCTTAGTAACTCAATCCACAGCATAGAATCTTACATAAAGTAAGTCACCATCATATCCTTGTCCTTAAAGATGGCCTTGACAAGTTTTTTTTTTAACTTATTTTCCTCTGTTACCTGTTCAATAGAGCCTTCCATAACATTTGAGGGTAGTATATTTAAAGGGCTAGATTCATTTGAGTCATGGCAGCGTGTGTCTACAACTCTGTCTAGTATAATATAAAAACTGCTTATTGATTTGTATGTTATTCTAAGCCATATACTGTATATAGGTACAATATATTACATCACAATGGCATGAACTATTGACTTTTCTACAAAAACTGAAGTTGCATTCAGTGCGTCTTATACAATTGCCAAGCTAAAAATTCAAGACTATTGTGGTCCATCATGAGAAGCTGCACTGCAGAGCAACATGGGTGGGGCTGGGGTTGATCTGACTATGTACTGCCCATTTGCTCTGCAACAAGCCCCACTTGGCTTTTTGGTACTTTGAGTATTTTTCATTTCAGTTTACACAATGAAGAATTGCTGATGAAGGTTTTGCAAGCAAACATCACAGAACTGCTGTATTGCGACACTATTGTTATTGTGCGCAGAGTGAGTCCCATGTCCATTTTATATTCACATTAATGTAAACTGGAATAGAAGGCTCATTCTGAATCTTGCATCCAAAAATTAAACTGGTTAACAGAAGTTTATAAGTCACTACATGCTAACTGCATCAATTTATGATTCTACTGAATGTCAGTAAATGCAAATGTTGACTTATAACCCAACCCTGAAATAAAGCCTAAATCAACAATGAATCACAGGTGACAGGAAACAGCTAGACATCGTAAACATACTTCTATTTTGGCTCCACCCCAATCAGGATTATCACAGCAGGTACTGAGTCGCAGATACAGCTAATCCTAATGCACTTCACAAAAATGGGTACAGCTGATCCATGCCCAGGTGCAGCTGGTGGCATCTAGAAAAGTTAGACATCCTTCTTGTGCTTTGTGTCCTCCTGCACTTGGCTTTTGTTGCTGTTCATATCAAATAACAAAAGCAAATTCACAGTCATCTCACCTCAGTCTCACCTTAGTTTGGTTGCATCAAGCATCCTGCAAGAAATCGCTCTCTAAAAAACATAGAAGTGGTAATCTAGGAAGTCTCCATTAGCAGCATCTTCTGTTTTCTTTTAAATGTTTTCAAAAGTGCAGAGTCTGACCATGCCCATCTATGATATACTGTGGGTTTACCAACACCCCTATACGATAATTCTATATTATTAAGGCTCATGTGCTAGGAGGATACTTTTGTTTCCTCTCCTACACATGTAAGAGTGTAAAACAGATTTCACCATTATGCAACAACAACTACTTCAACGTTACCACATGAGTCTCTGTCTCAACCTGCATACTCTGCTCCCAGGCAGATACAAGGGAGCAGCCAGGTACAAAGTTGCACCATAGCTGTTCTTTCGTCATCTTGCCAGTTTGGATGATGGGAAGAGTTTGAAACAATTGGTACTGTCCTACTGTTTAGACAAACTGCAGGTTTAACCAAGCATGCATCATGTTTACAATGAACTACTGAAGGGGGGAGTGAGAACACACAGTCAGCACTGACAGGATGAAAACAGCCGAGGAGTTTTAATCTGCTCACTGGCTGATGTGTTCATGTTTCATCGTACTTGGAGGACGAGGCCAAGTGGAATGATTGAACTTGTTCTAACATAGATGTGATGAACAAGGTGGAATATCCAATGGCAAGACTGAGCACAACACAAGCATCCTCACAGAGAGGGGACATTAAAAAAATAAGCAAACACCAAATTACATTACATGGTTAAATTACATTACATTACACAGACATGATAGGAAATGACTGACATTGCTATCAGTTCCTCTGTTTAGCACTGTTATAAATGATTCATGTGGTTTGTGTCAGAGTAAACCAAGTGCAGATACAAAGTTGATCTGAAGCACAACAGAGATCCTCATTCACCGTCCTGCCTGCTAGATGGCAGCCTTGCTACTCCATCTGTGTTCCTTGCTGAATACATGAGTTCTCATTTATCACTAATCATGTGTCTCGCTGCCTTGGCCAGATCATGCAGGGTTTGGCTTTGTGTCACAGCTGCAGAAAGAGGGATTACCTGTTGGCTATAAACCACATTACAGCCAACACTAAACTGCAGTGTGCTGGGGGAAAATGAGGCGAGTGCCACTGTGGTTGACACACTGCACACAGAGTTTACAGCCTGCTTCATTACCAGTCATTACTTGCATCATTTTCAACATCGTACATTACCGGTAATGCTGACAACATCCAGATTGTGAAACACATCTATGGACTCATGCAGTAAACAACAACATGTTACACAACCCAGACCATGTTTTACATTTAAATTAAAGTAGCCACATTTAGTTTTGATGACAACTTTGTGTTCTGTCAGATTCACAAAGTAGTCACCTGAAATAGTTTCCAAGCCACAGAGGAGTTAATTTGTGCCATTTCTTGTCTTTTTAATGCGGCCATCAGTTGTCTTGTGCAGAGGAAGTGTTGATATAATCAGTGTGGGTATAGCAATAGATTAGTGCTACTACAACAACAGTACAAACCCATAATATGACAAGAAACAAGTAAGGAGAGACTACTTTAAGAAATGAAGGTTGGGCAATCTGAAAAGTCTCCACAATGGCAGTCGTCAAAAATCAAATGAATGATTCCCGAGGGTGGTAATTCTAATAAATGTACCATTGCAGCAGAGGTAGATCTTGGTTTTCCTTTCCTGGGATGGTCCTCATGAGACCCAAGTTCAGTATAGCATTTGGCGACTGCATTTAGGGACACATTCTTGAGATTTGTTGGATTGACTGACCTTCATTTCCTACAGTAATATTCTCTTTACTTAACTGATTCTTGCCATAACGTGGATTTGTACAGTAGTTTTAGTGGCACAAATAGGGCTAATGACTCCATCCACCCTTCCTCTGCACAAGACAAATGATGGTGTCATGTGCATCAAGCTAAGAAATGACACATCAACTCTTGACAAGGCACACATGTGAACTGAAATCAGCCATCAAAGCCAAGTGTTTCTACTTTGGACAATCTAAAATATAAAAACATGTTCTAGGTTAACACTTTTTGTTTGCCACATAAATCCATGTATTCTTTCACAGTTTGGATGTCTTCAGTATTAATGCACAATATTGAAAAGGATAAAAATAAACCGCTGAGGGAGCAGGTGTGTTGAAAATTTTGAATTGGTAGTGTAGGTGCTGTAGTCACAACACAGCATGGTCATTACAAATATTACATAGATTGGCACTAATGTCCAACAACAGCCAAATTATCCTTGATTGCTTTTAGGGTGGAGTAAATAATCAGCTTCTCTGAGCAACATCTTGACAGTGTTACACTGGTTATTGTTTAATTTCAATATGTGCCTATTTTTAGCAAAAGATAAAGTGAGAAATGAAAGAGGTGTAGGCCTAAGAAGAAAATTACCACAAAGAAAAGCAGGAATAAGTTTGAGTCCAAAGAAAGTAGGAGAGCCCATGTGCATCATGCTGAGCAGTGATGGCAGTTAGGTAATTTGTGGTGAGGGTTGCTGCCTGGGTGTGTCCAGTTTCTGCAATGAAAGGAGGAAGTAAAAGAGGAGAGCAGACTCCTCATCTTCAGATTAAATGACTCAATGGGAGCAGCTAGGGTGAGTCAGCTGGAGACGCAGACAGACGGTGCTGAGTAGGATGGGTCATCGGTGCCTGGTACTGCGGCCTGAATACCAGCCGTTTAATTAAAACACACAATCAGCTGCACTGGGAGCAGAAAACAGGAAAATGAGTCTCCCTTTTAGAATGTGTAACTTCCTGAAAACTTAAAACATAACAGAGGGGGACGCAGATCACACAGGGACTGCATTTAACAATCCAATGCTCAAACTTTATATGCATGTGTTACAATGCAAACCACAGCTTTGATAATCTGGATTGATAACCGCTCCACCTTTTTTGGTCTCATTAGATGTATTCTCGGTGCATCTGGAGTGGTTTTGAGGATCAGTTTTGTGTGGTCACCTCACATGGCTGCAGCAGGAAGCATTGTTGTGCGTTTGTGGAAACCATGAAGCATGCAGTGAAACAGAAATTCCCCAAAGGATGTCAGACTCATTGATGTCTGATTCAGTGACAGTCAGACACCTCTTCCTTTTATTCCAACCACAGACTGTTGATTGTTGCAAAGCAGAAGAATTTGAAGGTGTGTGCTTACTCCAGGTATATTTAAGGCAAAGCCAGTCATATGATTAGTCAATTTACCCTCAATTGACTGAACTTAACTTTACTTCCCTTGCATTGCAAGTCAAATCACAACTGTTGCAAGCAGCTCCATGTGGGTAGAAACTCATTAAACCTAGTTTTATGTCACCCAGCATGAGTCAAATACTGTTTAATATTGTAGAGACCCTGCCCCAGCCCACTGCACGACATGAACACAGACAATAGCCCTGTGTCTGACTGAGTGTGCAGGATCAGCTCTCCTCTGACTGCTAGGCCTGAATTAAACCCAGGCCCACGAAAGTTTGGCTTGGACCGGCCTGGCCCAGCTTGGCTCAGTCTTGCAAGGGAACAAATCCTAGCCCCTTCCCCTTCTGCACAGGCAGGCAGGAAAGTAGACCAATTTCCAGAACCACCTAGATCTGGAGACAAAAGCTGTGCGCCCCTGGACGCAAGGGAAACGCCTGCTTTCTCCCACGCCGGTAACTTTACAAGAGCAAAAGTTGGATTAAAGACTCTGTACACCGTGGCACATCACTTTCCCCTGTGCAACAACTTTGGTAACTTTGTCAGCTACACCCACGTTCACATGCGCTGTTCTTTAAGTATGATAGTGATTTAAACATTTGTTTGGCCTCTTTAAGCAAGTATGATCAAGCAATGTCTGAAAAGTTCAGAACCCACATGTAACAAGGGCTGAGACGCGTTTTAGGACAGACGCCACCCCAGGACGCGCACCCTGGCACTCATTCATTACATCCAACATGACTTAGCGGTGCGTAAACACGTTAATGACCCACCTATGGACACCAGCTTGATGTTCTCCTTGTCCAGAAACTCCAGAGCCACCGACACGTTCTCCAGCTGCATCTGGCGGAACGTGGGCCTCTGGTTGTACTTTCTGAACATCTTCTTCTGGGACAGGACCTCCAGGAGACCGATGAGCCGCAGCCCGTCGCTCAGGTCCGTCTGCAAGTTGCCGATCCGCTTGTTGACGCATTTCAGGTGCTCGTTACACCAGCGAGTGAAGGTGTTCTGCTGGATCTTCTTCCACGGGGCATCCTCGGCCAGGTCCTTCTCCGTGGCGGGCATTTCTGCGTCCTTGTCCGTGGAGTTAGCGTTCGGAGCGGGCGCGGCGCTCTGGTGAAGCCGGGGGTGGGAACCACTCATTTTTATGGTCTCTGCTGTCTCTCGGTTCGCTGGCTTTTATCTGGGTGGAGTCTGCTAGATTTCCCTCCCTCTTGCAAGTTTGTCTGTGTCTGAGAGAAAAGAAAAAGAAAAGAAAGCAGTGAACACGAGAGGGACTTATAGCCTGGAGATATTCATTTTGCAATAAAAGTAGGCGTTTATGGCACAGAAAAGCAAAGAATGGAGTCACTTTGGACTAGGTGATCTTATCTCAAAATGAATCCGAGTGGTGACCAACTTTATACTGTCCTTATTTAAAGGTCACCTACTGTGAAAATCCATCTTTAATGGTTTTGAGTCGTATATAAACTTTGTGGTGTAAAATAACAGCTGTGAAAATATGAACTTGTTCAGTACTGTCAGTCTTGAGAAATCCACACAAAAAATGGACACCAGAAAAATAAGCCATTGTGATTTAGGACATCACAAGTCATAACTAATCACAATCAAGCTGCAATGCATTAGTCCTGCCCCCATAAGCCAGTAGAATTATACATTTTAAAACATAAATTTTAAAATTTAAAACACATGTTAAAACCAGTAATATTTAAAGGCCACATATTTTAATATTTAAATAAATGTGTGTACAGCTTATGTGTCTATTAAAGACTTATTTGTGTAAAGGTGCTGACAAAATGAAGCATGATGATATGATATTTTTCTTGGTTTTCTGGAGGCCTCTGTAATTCTGTCATTTTGCTACCTTTGAAAAGTGTTGTACCTTCCCATTTTTTATTCTTGAAAGCTCTGATTGGTTGAACAGTGTGTCATTCCCAAGTAGACCTGGGGTCATATGCTAACATGAGGCTGTTTTCATTTTTCTGAAAAAAATAGTCAGATAAATAAGTAGTTGCTAAATTATGATGATTAAGTTATGGCTATTAGGTTATGGCTTGTGATGTCACAAATAACAAAAAACATCTTTTGTGCACTGAGCAAGCTCATATTTTCACAGCTTATGTTTTACACCACAGAGTTTATAAAAAACTCAAAACCCAGAAAAGCTGAATTTGTCAGTCTGTCACTGTATGTAACCTTTAAGGTAAACATAGTCCCACCTCCATGAACAACCGTCTCGGCCATTTTTTAAAGAAAAATATCCATGAAAAGTGCATTACTCTACGTTTACAACATGACAGTGTCATAAGAAGTGGAAGCTGATTCCCTATTTGCTGGTACTACTTCTGGCCCTGAGAGCATTTTCTCCATAGACCATAGTGATAAAAGAAACATCTGTAAAACTATTGACAGGTTTCCTACAGCGGCAAAAAGGTCAATTTTCATAACATGGAGGTTTGAAACAATTAAAAAAGTAGGTTTTACTTTCTGTGAAATCACATGCAGCACACAGTCTGAGTGGCCATTGGACAAGCTCAGAGGGAGGGGAGTGAAATAACACAGAAATCAATCATTGCCACTCAGCAGCTTTCTACAGGTAAACAATGGATGCCATCTTGGATGCCTGTGGCCGAGTTTACAGTTGCCCCGTGTCAGAATTTGATCCTAGGTCACCATAAGAATGACCTGCTGTTCAGCCAATCAGAGAACTTCTTTTGCTGAAAAGTGGGCGGGCACGACTCTTCACAGTGAAAACAGTGTGTGACTGTTAGAAAGAGAGTCTTGGAAAGCAAGGAAAACAATCAAATCAACACTTTTCATCAGCACTCTTACAGGAGCATTTAATAGACCATCAGCACCACAGATATTAATGAGTGTTAAGTTATGGGAACTTTAAAGGCCCTCTAGAATAGACACTGACCTTATGTTGATCCAAAGAGCTGAGTCCCATTCGGCATAATCACCAATATGTTTTGTCTTTCGGTACAAGGTTTTCATTCCTGGTTCTACTGATTCTGAGCCATTTAACTTTTCCATTATTTTTTTATTTAACCATTTAACTTAAAATCTGGAGCGTATTGCCCAGACTAAACATGGACACAGTGTGTTTTAGGGTTTTCATGTTTGATGAACAGATAAGGAGGCTGCAAAAAGACTGGAAACAAGGTCATACTTCTAAACAGCACAGTGACTCAATATCTGTCTTTTCTACACTTCAGTGGTCAAAATGTGTGAGGGAAATCTTTTTTTTAATTGGATCACCTATTTGTTTTTTACTTGATTCTTTTTTTTATTTATTTTCTTAATTATTTGTTCAATTTATTTATTTTGTTGATTTTCTAGAAAATGACATTCATTATGTGGATTATTGTTGTTCTTTTTTAAATTAATCAATATTTTTTAGTATTATACTGGTAATTTTTGTTCAATATTGTGTTGACTATGTGGATTAGTTTTATTCATTTTGTTAATTTTCTTCATTATTTTGCTCAATATTTCATTATGTTCTTAATTCATCTTAATTTTTTATTAATTTCTGTTCATTTTCTTGAATACTGTGTTCATTATTATTATTTATTTTGTTGATTTTTTAAAAAATTACATTTGTTATGTGGATTGTTCACTTTACTACTGGGCATTATTTTTAATTATATTGTTAAGTTTGTTTTGATTCATTTTTGTTCATTTTCTTAAACTTTGTAGTCACCATGTGGATTGGTTTTGTTCATTTCCTTGATTATTTTATTTTAGTGTATTATTCTATAAATGTTCTTAGTATATTGTTAATGTATGTTAATTTCTATTCATTTTTATTAATTTTCTTGAGTACAGTGTTTCTCACATGGATTAATTTTTGTTAATTTTCTTAATTATTTTGTCCATTTATTCATTATGGTGATGATTTTTGTTGTCTTTCGATTTGTTTTTGCTAATTTTCCTGAATATTGTGTTCACTATGCGGATTATTTCTTCCAGTTCTGGTCATTTTCTTTGATGATTTTGTTGACTTTTTTATTATATTGTTTATTTATGTTCATTTTTTTAATCAATGTTTAAATATTTTGCTAATTTTCTTGAGTAATGCATTCATTATTTGGATTATTTTTTCCATTTTTGCTCATTTTCTTGGTGATTTTGTTTTTTTTTTAAATTATATTGTTAATTTATATCCATTTTGATTAATGTTTATTCATTTTCTTGACTATTGTGTTGGTGATTTTTCCAGTTTTGGTCATTTTCTTTGATTATTTTGTGAATTTTTATTATATTGATCATTTTGATGTATTTTTATTCATTTTTGTTCATTTTTTAAATATTGTATTCATCATATGGATTGTTCTGTAAATTTTTGTTAATTTTCTTGAATATTTGTTCATTATTTTTGTTACTTTTATTGATTATTCTATTCATTTTGTTGATTATAGTAATTAATTATGTGCATTGTAGTAATTATAGTTCTGATTATTTTATGAATTTGGTTCATTGTATTATTTGTTATGCATATCATTATTCGTTTTTATTATTGTTCATTGTTATTTTGTAGATTTGGTGTATGCTGGCTTTCATGCCATCAAAAAGAAAAAACATACATCCAGTCATCATTTTTATAAATGTTATTTTTCACATTAAAAGCGCAAAACACATAAACATACCATGATATGTGGATTCTTTTGTAGTAAAAATTGAGATATTATTGCCTTTTACAACATTTAGTGGGTGTAGGGCCCAAGAAGAAGCCACATCCCTCTTTTGAGACTAGAAAAGCTTTGGACGTGATATTTGTGTGTTTCAGATACTGCTCTCTGTCCCTCATCGTTTATCAGAGGCTCTTGTGTTATTCCCACCCTCTGATTTATTCCTAATTATTTAGTCACAGCCCTCCCCCTCCTTTCCCTTGAGTCACAGTGATGCATTTGGAAAAATGAAAATAATTTTCTCAGCCCGACGTGACGCCAGATGTACGGAGTTGAAGGGCACGTGCTTGGAGTGATATGAGCTCATCTAACAGGTCCCGAGCTACAGGGAAATAAATATTTGAGATTTCCTGTGGGATACGAGCATCACAGTCTGTTCAGAAGGTCATAGAGTGGTGTTTGTTTGTATGTGCAGGCCTGCATGCAGCGTTGTTCACATCCACGTCTGCACACATGCTCAGTCTGCTTATGATCCTCCGCCCAAACGAAACTGGGGAAGATATAGTGGAGAGCTACGTTCCTGTCTGAACATTCAGCTCTGTATCTCACAAGTCCCTGGACCTAAACTAACCAAACTTGGTACATGGGAAGTCGGGGTAGGGCGAAGGGTTACTATGGTGACCACTGCCTAATTTGCAAATTAATTAGGTTACAGAATTTATAAATAATAAAAACCTATTTTGACCTATAGTACCAAAACTACTATAGCTAGAGGCAGGAAATTTTAATATGTGATAGATTAGAATGCTGAGCATGTCTCGCTCATCAAATACCTTGACCTTGAAAATCCTTAGTGTCTGAAATTTATGGCATGTTGACTTACACACATTTCTAGCTATATAGTCAGGTTGAAAATATCATGCACTTAATAGTTGGGTTGTTGACTATGCTGATTCCAAATATTCTGTGACCAAGGAATAAGATCAAGGTCACAGTCAATTTCAAGGTTGTCCGTCCGTTCATCCAAGTAATTGGTTCTGTATCTCCCAAGTCCCTGGACTCAAACTATCCAAACTTGGCACATGCATAGTCAGGGTAGGGGGGAGTGTTACTATGGTAACCACCAACCAATGTGCATATTCCTAAACTTTTTGATCTACAGTATAGTACCAAAACTTTTATAGCTAGAGGCACCAAATTTTAACATGTGACAGATTAGACTCCAGTGCAACTGTTGTTCATCAAATGACCTTGACTTTGACTTTGAAGATTGGTAGTGTCTTAAATTAGTATCGGAGCTTGAAAATGTCATATACCCCTGGGTTATAGACCATGCTGATTCCAAATTAGCTGTGACCTTCAAGGAAAAGCTCAAGGTCGTGGGATTTGCTGTTTCACTGCTTCTTGTTTCGGGCAGCACAAATGACTGCAATCGTCTATGTGCATGTGTTGTAATGTGTCATCATGGCTCCAAACAAACCCTTAAAGAGTGTCTAGACACTGGCTTTACCTTCACTGTCACTTTAAAAACCACAAGAGATCTCACACACTCATTGTGCCGAGTACTAACAATGATTGAAGGCACATCATTATGAACAGATGGGGATAGTACTCAAGTACATTTTCTCCTTTATATGTACTTGCATACTTATTTTCAAATAAATGTACTGCTAAGAGTAGTTGTTTTGCAGAATAGTTTTTACTCAGTTACATTTGGCTACAAACTTTAATGAATGGGGGAAGAACAGGCTGAAATAAAAAAGATTAAAAAATGGTTGAGTAAATTCTACAATTAAAATAATAGGCACAAACAATCAAATTAAGCAAGAAAATGAGCAAAAAAGAGCAAAACAATCAAATAAGTTTCACACATTTAAGTCACATTGTTTTGTTATTTGTTCAAATGTACCTTTGTGTTTTAATAATAATAAAAAAAAGTCTACAAAAATGAACAAAAAAAGCAACTAAATGAGGACAACTGCAGAAGATAATCAAATAAATTTAAGGAAATTTCATAATATAATGAAGAATCTGAACAACTGGCCCAAAACAAGCAACAGAGCAA
Source organism: Pseudamia nigra (assembly GCA_029823295.1). Taxonomy (NCBI): domain Eukaryota; kingdom Metazoa; phylum Chordata; class Actinopteri; order Kurtiformes; family Apogonidae; genus Pseudamia; species Pseudamia nigra. Next base: position 19,603 of record JAQQAE010001072.1, read on the forward strand.
TCAAAATCTTCTTCTTCTTCTCCTTTTGGCTGCTCCCCTCAGGGGTCGCATGAATAGCTTAAAAAACTAAACAAAATAAGCAACAAAGTGAGCTAAAATTGATAAAATAATAAATTGTGTTAACAAAAGTGAGCAAAAGAAGCAAAAAAATCCCTGAGAAACAAAAAAATAAATAAATAATTAGTGAAGCTGAATAAATTAAGCAGCAACAGGAATGAAAAAATAAAATAATGAATTAAGTTAACAAATGAACAAAATAAGTAACAAAACGAGCAAAAATAATCAAATAAGTTAATGAAAAAAGAGGAAGCAACATGAGCAAAGCAAGAAAATAATCAAATGAACAAAAATAAACAAAATACAAACAAAATAAGTACAATAATCTATGAAATCTACATTTTTACCTGGGTTTACCATTTTTAGTTTCATTTCACTGTATTTTAATGTGGCTTTACCCTGTTTTAATCTAGATTTGCCATATTTTAATTTAATTTTCACCTGATTCTAGAATATTTTATTCTAGTTTGACTTTATTCTTGATTATTTTGCTAATTTTTTCCATTATATTGTTAATTTATGTTTTATTAGTCTATTTTGTTCATTTTCTCAAATACTGTTTCATCACATTATCCTGTTCATACTTTTGTAGTATTGTTAATTTGTGTTCATTTTTGCTCATTTTAATGATTTTTTAAATTAATTTTTTCATGATTGCTAATTTATATTCTTTTTTTGGTTCATTTTGGCTGATTTTCCTGAATATTTTGTTCATTGCAGGGATTATTTTTGTTTACCATTTTTTTGTTTAATTTTACCATCTTTTAACTTGTCTTGATATGCTAGTTTTAACATATTTTGGTCTAGTTTTCATCAGGTGTTAGTATATGTTAGTCTAGTTTTACAATATTTCACCCTAGGGTTTATCATGGGTTAGTTTAATCTTAATATGTTTTAATCTGACTTTACCATATTTTAGTCTGGTTTGTGATGAAAATTGTGTTGTGTTACACGTCCTATTGTTAAATAAAGTCCATATGAGTCAAGATTAAAATATGAACATCTATACCTATAATAACCAAAATGTAAACTCTATCCATATTTACATATATTGATTGTGTTTTTTTAGTTTAAAACTCTAAATACGTGTTTTTTTTAAACTGATCAAGTCAAGTTATTACTGTCACATTATTTATGATAGGTTATAACTGTTATTTGTGATCCAGTATACAAATATTTTCCTTCAATATCATTTTAGACTGATTTGTAGTAAAGCCATCTTCAGTATAAAACTTGAAAGTAAAACACAGCAGATAATTAAACAAACTCACCGGTCAGCTGGTTAAATTTCTAGTGTTAAACCTCCTCTGTGTTAACATTTAATGCTAAGATTTTTATCCGACATATTAGACACATTTTACAAACATGTCTTGCTCAGTTGATTCACTTCACTTCAGTTTTTAAGTGTGTGTGTAACTTAAACATCAGCAGTGGCTCTGAGGACACAGACTCTGTGACTCTGCAGCTCTTTGACTAAATAAGGAGCTCAGTGCCAGGAGCCACAGTGTGGCCAGCAGCCTTCCAGAATGCTCTGCCTTTGTGTGTCTATATATATGTGTGTGTGTGTGTGTGTGTGTTTGGGGGGGGGGGGGGGGGTATTTGTCTGGTCAAGGGAGAATCTGAAGAATGCTCCTCACCCCATAACAGCCCTGGAGCCCCCTGGCTTAATAATACCCCAATAAAAGAGCCCTATGAATGTAACACACATACACCCATAGACACACACTCAACCTGGCAGTGTGCTCTTATATTCACTAGGCCATTTAAAACAATAGAACAATGGCATTAGTATTAAGCGCGTCAGCTCTGATCCCTGTAGGTGCATAATTCACCTTATTTCATTAGAGTCACTAAACAGAAATGTGCCACAACAATTTCCAAGCACATTTTGTAGCGATGCAGAAAAGAAACCCTGCAAGATCATTGATTGAAGTGCAAAAATGAGGCACATAAGATACACTGCAGAGTTAATAAAGTATTAAAGGATCATCCATCTGCGAAACATCCAGGTCCCTGTTGTTTGATTGGAATTTTACAAACGGGCAAAACGGGAAGCGTGGACTGCAAGAGTTGACCAAGACACAGAAAAAGATCTAAGTCGATGGAAACTGAGCTGCTCTCTCAGCATGGTGTTAGGGCTCCCTCTAGTGGTGACTCACGAAACTGCAATGTTCTGCCTCTCAATGACCTCATCTGCTCTCCACTTCAGTAAATCATCACCTCTTGTTTTACTTAAAGTGTGCATCTTTGTTTTTCTCTTATAAACGTGGACTCCATTAATGGTTTGGTGCTTTTCTGCATTTTTAGGTTTATACTTGTGTGACATTTTGTACTCTTTAAAAGGAGAAGACTTAGTTTTAAAAGTTTTAGGAGATTTAATCGAGTATAAAAGCAGGCTGGACAATGGGTATGATGCTTAAATCATGCATTGTAGTTTCACATGTTTTAGTCTAGGTATCCATCTTTTACTTTTTATGTTTGGCATGTTTTAGCCTAGTTTTCTGTCTTTTGCCTTGGTTTTACCATTTTACCGTCAGGTTTTACCTTATTTTAACCTATTTCTGGCATGTTCTAGTCTGGTTATGCATTTTTTACCCTGGTTTTACCACTATTTCATCTGGTTTTACCATAGTTGTACCTAGTTTTGGCATGTTTTAGTCTAGTTTTCTGTCTTTTAATTAGTTGTTTTTTTTTTACCATTATTCCACCTGGTTTTACCTTAGTTTAACCTTAGTTTAACCTGCATGTTTTAATCTGGGTTTTTAGTTTTGTCTGATATTGTCATGTTTAACTCATCTTTGACTTTAATGTGACCCATCTTTCCTTCTTGTTTTACCATAGTCTGTTTTTACAATCTTTTGTCAAATTTTAGTCTGATTTTCTCATGTTTTAGTCTAATTTACCATATTTTGACTGGGTTTTACTGTTCTTTGGTTTAATTTAAGCTCTTTTAGTCTGTTTTACCATCTTTTGGTTTAATTCTACCATATTTGATTTGGATTCTAGTATAGTTAGTTGAATTTTTCCATCTTTTAATCTGATTTTTCCATCTTTGGTTTAATTTTACCATTACTGTATGGTAAAATCTGATATTTTGGTTTAGCTTTACTATATTTTAATTGGGTTTTACTATATTTTGGTTTCATTTTAATATCTCTGACTCTGGTTTAGTCATATTTTAGTGTAGTTTGACCATGCTTTAATCAGATTTTACCATATTTTAGTAAGGTTTTAATCTGAAAATCTTTTTTTTATGTTTTTTTTAAACCATATTTTAGCCTAATTTTACCATCTTTTAGTTTAATTTTACAATTATTCTGCTGGCGAAATCTAATTTTTAACTTTTTTCCCTTTTTTAAACTATAGTTTAGTTTAATTTTACCATCTTTTATTCGGGTTTTTATCATTTATCATCACTTTTTTTATTTCAAGACCTTTTATTCTGGTTTACTATGTTTTAATTTTCATTTTAGTAGCCATTTAGTATGACTTTATCATTTTTTTGTCTGGTTATTGTTGACGTCAGTGCTACCTCCATTTCCTGAATGAACAGAATTACAGAATGTTTCACAGGGTGGCGCCCGCAGTTGAGTGCCAAATGAATATTTCTGATAAGAGAGTTATGAACCAAAAGGGCAGATATGGAAAAATGAAAGGTCTAATGCTTTGTCATAATCAGATTATCTGCACTCTGAATGTGAATATCAGCAATGCCGATCATCTGGTATGTTTAAGTACTAAACTAGACATGAATCAATTACATTCAGTTATTTGTTTTATACATGAATGTGGGCAGAGAGGCTCCAAACACATCAAGGTATTATTACAGTACCAGTGTATGATGAGAACTGCTTCTCATCATCACTCACCACACCCAACCAACCGCAAGCCGAGCAGAACAGAGCAGAGCAGAGGAAGTTATATATGAACAGAGCACACAAGGACCATAAACTTCATCACACGCACATGCAGAATGGTGGTGATAGAGCGAGTCACAGACACAGATTACAGCAAAGAGATGGCTTTCTCTTTCCTGGAAACAGTGTGTGTTTGTATTTTGGTGGCTCTTGCTGGGTGGTGATGGGTGAAAGTGGGTTAAGACGTGTCATTTAAGGACAAGCTTTGTCATCTAGAGCTGAAACACTTATACTTGATGAATGTATTAATAGTATCTCCAAATGTGTCGATGCTGAATGTTTGAAATAAACTGAAGGATGAGGGATTTCTTGATGGTCACAAAGAATTCTCTAAGTAAACTCTTTAAAAACTCTCTTGGATGATCTGGAAACTTCTTCTTAGCTCAGATGTTGACTTTTAAGCCATACGCAGTTCTCAAATGACAGTGATAATCCAAACATATATAAGCACACAAATACCATGCATTTTAAACTGTGACTGTCAGTGGTACAGTGAATTGGTTGTTTCTGAAGCTGTGAATTTTAATGAACATCCTCTGTAGAATGGGGTAGCTGTTGGTCTTCCTTTCCTGGGACGGTCCTCCTGAGAGCCACTTTGATCACAGCATTTGGTGGTGTGGGCGACTACACTTGGGGACACTAAAGATCTTGAGATTTTTCAGATTGACTGACCTTCATGTCTTAAATTAATGATGGGCTTTCTTTTCCCTTTACTTAACTGTTTCCTGCCATAATATGGATTCATACAATAGCTGTAGTGGCACTAATTGAGCTATTGACTCTGAGCCCACCATTCTTATGCATCAAAACCAAATGTGGCTACTTTGAACAATCTTAAATATAAAAATATTCTGGGCTGTTTAATGCTTTTTTGTTTACTACATAATTCCATACACACGCTGGAGGTCTTAAGTATTCGTGTACAATGTTGAAAATGATAAAAATAAAGGGAAATCACTGAATGAGAAGGTGTGCCCAAACGTTTGCCTAGTAGTGAAGTGTGACTACCAAAATAAAGTAGTTCACAAGAGCTCATTATTAAAAATCTACAGCAGTGAAATACAAATGAACACACATAGATGCAGCAGTTATCCCAAAACATCATACTCACATATTTTACTTAAGGTAAAGATGAATAAACTTTTACTAAACTGTTACTGAAGGAAATCAAAATACTTCTTACACCACTGTGAGACTAAGGAGCAGCAACACCACTAGTCATCTCAAACCTTTCTCCAATTTTGGCCAACGTGCACAGTAAGCATCCAAAGCCTACCATCTGAAAACACATATTTTTGTCTTAACTGTGTTTGATGAAGGGTGTACAGGAATGTGATGACCTCAGTAAGAAACTACCTGCCAAAAAAAGTTGTAAGGCACTCCAGTGGTAGGCATGTTACATTCACTGTGGGAATCAAAATGGGAACATATCACTGCTCCAACAGAGAGTAAGGGGTGAAAAAAAAACACAATGACGTCTGAATAGGACAAATATAACATGAATTTTCTATAGTGACTCACCCTGCTGTGACAAGAAACGTGGCTGATGAGGGCTCGTCCAGTCACAAGAATAAAATGTAAAGCCTAGTGGTTTTAGATTAGAACATTTTGTGAACCATGACCTATAGGTGTCTCCTGAATCTGCTTTTCACAGTAATAGTCTATTCCCAATGGTGGGTAGCACTCAAGTACATTTACTCAGTTACATGTACTTAAGTAATATTTTCCAAAAAACAGTTCTGAGAGTAGTTGTTTTAAAGAAGACTTTCACTCCTACTTAGTTACATTTGACCATAACTCAATGAGTAAAATGAACAAAAACATGGTAACAATACATCAGATCCAAAAAAATGAGCACAAAATGAACAAATTCATCAAGCATCAAAATTATCTAAATAAACACAATTCAATAAAAATCAACAAAATGAGCAAAAATAAAAGAAAAAAATCGTCAAGAACATTTATAGAAATGTACAATATAAGAAAACATGTCAAAACAAATCAACAGGTATACAACAACATGAGCAAAAATCAATCAAATTGACAAATCAAACACAAACAATCTAAAAAAAAACTTAATCAAGGAAATTAATAAAAATGTACAATATAACAAATGAACACTGAAAATATATCAATTTATATCCAGCAAAATGAGAAAAAAATAACAGAACAATCAAATTTACGAATAGAGTAAAATAATCAATAAAAATGAACAAAAATCAACAATGCAGAAAGAAATGACCAAAAATAATCAAAATTACAATTAAGTAAATTAATAAAACGGCACAATATAACAAAGAAATCTGAACAATGAAACAAACTAACAAATATGATCAATATAGCCTATACCACTGAACAAAAATTAATGTAACAAATTTTTAAAAAATGAAAATTGATACATTAATACAGACTCTCTCAAGCATTTATATTTACGAGTACTTCTACTTCTACCTGAGTCATTAAAACGATGAGGGAGCAGTACTTTTACCTGAGTACTGTTTGCATTCACTCTACCCATCACTGTCCATTCCAAGCGTACAGGTCTTAGGAGTAGAGATACGCACGAGGCAGGTCTGTTCTGTGCGCTGTGACACCGGCTGCAGGCGGAGGAGGGCGCACGCGCTCACCGCCCAGGCGCTCCGGTAAAAGGCTCGAGCGCAGCGAGTGTCCGAGGATTACCATATTTGGTGTGGAGCCCCCAATTATAATAACGGGGATATGCTTAGGTTCGCCGCTGCTGTGTGTCTGCGTGCCAACGAAGGGGCGTGCACGTGCACAACAGCCCATAAACAAACTATAGCGTGTGTAGGGGTTGAAGTGGGATGGATGGATGAGCTCCAGCGCCGTGCAGCCGGGATTACAGCTTATGTCAAGATGTTTGATCAGTGATGTGCAATGAGCATATGACGGCAACCAAGCAATGGAACCACACTAAAAAGGCACGCAGTAGAAAAGTTTGCGGTACGCAAGGCGTGGCGCAGCGCACCACAGCTGCAGCCCCTTGTCCAGCATCGCAGCCTCGATCACCCCCATCGGTCCACAGAGACATTATGATCCGCATCAAACGAAGCACATTCACAGACTCAAACCTGGGCTGAAGTTACACGCAGACAGAAGTAACTATTTCCAAAAATTTAAATCAAACTCTATCCCCAAGTGTCACTGAACAAACCAAAGCAGTGAGTCTACAGTTAGATCAGACTTACATGTACTGGAGCTTGTGGTCTCGGTGTGTATGTGTGGTCGGTGTGTCCGGTGTCTCTGGCCCGTTCAGTCAGTCAGCGCGCAGGCTGCAGTTGGTCACAGTTGGTGTGTGCTTGCGTTCAACACCGACCTCCCTCCCCACGCGCAGTCCCGGTGGGGGGAAACGTGTGTACTGGTTGCACTGGTGATGTAAAGGAAGAAAGAGGTAGTCTCTGTGCTGGTATGCTCTTTTCTACCTCCTCCTCTGCTCTGCTTCTCTCTCTAACATGAGAGCCTTAATTGGTAAACGGGTACAGTATCAGAGGTGCGGGGGTGTTGCTCTCCCTTTTCCTTTTCTATGGGTGACGTCATGACCGCGCCTTCGGGATTTTAAAGGTATGATGTCACACTATCCGCGAGACGAGCGCCCCTGTCTCCCCATCCTCCTTTCACTATGTCCTGGACGTGAGGTTGAATACCGGTATATGTGGGTGGGTCAGGGTCTTCCTGTGTGTGTGTGTGGGTGTGTGTGTGTGTGTGTGTGTGGGGTGTGTGTGTGTGTGTGTGTGTGAGATCATAGGGATCCACTATGTCCGTGGAACAAAAATCCTGAAGCCCACCATGTTTTGGGGGTTAAGACTTGGTCTTAAGGTTAGGTTTGTAAAAGACAATCTACGCCACCAGCCAAAAGTTTGAACACATTATTATTTTATTATTTTTTAACATTGTACATTTATACTGAATATACAGTGCCTTGTGAAAGTATTCGGCCCCCTTGAACTTTTCAACCTTTTGCCACATTTCAGACTTCAAACA
>JAQQAE010001073.1:0-27559 GCA_029823295.1 Pseudamia nigra
GAGGACGACCCTAGGAGGACGACCTCATGAGGACGACGCCACAACGACCTCAGGAGGACGACCCCAGGAGAACGACCTCAGGAGGACGACCCCAGGAGAACGACCTCAGGAGAACGACCCTAGGAGGACGACCTCAGGAGGACGACGCCACGACGACCTCAGGAGGACGACGCCAAGAGGACGGCACCTGGAGGACGATAGCAGGACGACATCAGAACGATGACACCAAGACGATGACCTCAGGAGGACGACACCAGGGTTCAGTCATTTCTGATCAAGGGACATCACAATAATCATTTGTTTTGTCTCTTTTTATCTTCTTTTTTTGTCTTTTTGCATCCTTTAGATTATTTTCACCCTCTGCCTTAATTTGTGAAGCACATTGACATCATCTATTTATATTATTATTGGCATAATTTAAATTGAATCAGAACTTTTATGCCTTTTGCATCTTTTTCACACCTGGAGTGTTTTAATCAGATTAGATCTCTTTTATTCTTTTACAGCAGTCTCCCCTTTTTCTTTTGCATTTTTATTTGTGTCTTTTACATACTTTCTTTGACGTCTTTGTGTTTACATTGTATCCGTCTTTTTCATCTTCACTTTGCTATTTTCTCAGTTTGTACTTGAAGTGTTTTAGAACTGCTGCTGAAGACAAATGTGTAAATGACAAACCGAGCTAATAGAAATGGGGAAATGCCTTGTTCTTGAACTCTGTCATATAAGATGCATTTTCTGTACTTTTCAGCATGATAAAACATGTTCCTGGTTCTAAAATAATGTTGCAGTATCAAAACAGTCAGTTCAGGAAGAAAACCAAGCTTTTCTGATCCAGTTCAGCTGAATCCGACTGAAAACAAACAGTTTACCTTCTCCCCCAGATGTGATGTCACACCTCCTGTCAACGATTGGTGTGACAGCATTATCACTGAGAAATACCAACAGCCAATTAGAACGAGGGACCAAAATGGGATTTTTTTCAGCCAAGGTTCAGAGAAAGCAAAGAAAACAACACTGAGGGGTATTTTGAAGCTTAAAAATCATATTTATATCATCTTTAGGGTCCAGAAACTTTAAGTATTATGGTATAACATGTATGATGTGTCCTTTTAAAGGTGGAGGCCAGCACATGTACCACAACTGCAGCTTTGTGGCTCTTTGCCCAGATGAATTGAGGAAAGACAGATTTTACAGCACGGCAACCGTCACATATGTATGGCTGAACAAAATGTCCATTTTTTAGTGATGTTTTGAGTTTCTATTCCTCAATGAAAATGCTGTCCAGTGTCCAGCCGTCCTGTGGTGTCCAACTCAGGATGGCTGAGATGGAACCTGTGAATTCTGTCTCTTTGGACATTATGAGGATGTTGAATGGGAAGGTCTGTTGGATGCAGGGCAATAACCTGGCAGAAGGGACAGCAGGTGTAGGCTGATGCTCAGTGGTGTTATGAGGAGGTACGGTAGCCGGTGTGGTGACAACAAATCCAGGACTTCACATGGCAGGCCAGGCTTTGTGTCCTACATGACGTGTTTCATTGGGTTCAGTGTGTGTTCTGTATGCCCCCCACAACAACCCCTTCTTCCAAACAATAACCAAATCGTTTTATGCCAGTACCATGGCAACAGTGTATATGTGGTGTCATTAACCATGTGAATAGTTGTAGCAGTCTTGGAGTCTGTGAGATTAATGATGACTTAAATGACAAATAACATCTGAACCAGGTGAAGAATGCTGGCTTGTAGTAGCAGTTTGTTACACATCCACTATTTTTGATCTCGCAGCCACTTCTCTCTCGTCGATTCCAGAGGCAGTAGCACCACCGTTTCCAAACGTTGGCAGATTTGAGATGTAATTACGTTGTGTGATGCAGACAGGATTGTGAAACCAATATGTAGCTTTTTTCAGCAGAAAATAACAATGAACATCCAGATATGAATAATGTTTTTAGAGGACCGCTGAGTCAAGTTGAAATGCTCCAGTTGGTTTGATTATGTAATAACTGCTCAGCTAAGGTTACCAAGTCATGCAAATGTGTGTTTGTTCTGCACTGATGATGAGAAGGACGTTCTTTTTCATGCATTCGGTGATGATTCTTTCTTCTGCCACTTCTGTGCTCATTTTGTGGTCTTATTTGTAACATGAAGGTCATGTGTCCTGAATAAAACTGAGTTTTGACAGATGTTTGTATTTGTGTGAACAAGGCTTTAGTTTGAGATTCCAGTTTTTACCTGTTTAAGGTGTTTATTTGAGATGTTAGTTTGTCAAATTAATATGTCTGACACTTTTTTAATCCTAAATGAAGCTGCGTTAGCTAACAGCTCATTATTTGAACTGCTGAGTGTGTCTGAACAGCAGTTTTTATGACACATAGCAACACGGTTGAATTAAACTGCATTAAAAGTATTGACTTATTACTGATTTACTGTAGATTATATTTACATACAGTATTTCAGTATGGTAGTTTTTGCCTTTGAACAGGTAAAATAACATGTTAAACTGATGTGTTTGTCAGGTAACATATTAATCCGCAGTATAAACTGTATGTTCCAGGTTCTAAGGAGATAATTAAGTACAAAATCAATGATGAGTTTAACTGTAAAAACACATTCTGCACATGTCGTGGTGTGATGAGATCATTTTCAGTTTTTACACACATTCATTATTTTTGACATTAGAATTGCAGCTCTGCAGCAGAGCCAGTAAAGATGTGAGAATTTCTGAAGCCGAGCAATTGACAGGACTCAGGTCTGAATCAATGTGGATGATGAAAGACGATGTGAAAATAGGCTTCAAGTTAAAAATGGTCAATGGCTCAAAGCCAGGCAGAATACTGTCTTTTTTTTCCTGTCCTCTTCTCTTCCTCCTCTGTCGGTATCGAGGCCCGCGCTCCCTCGCACATCTGTCGGCATGTATCCGCCGCTCAATCGCTCTCGCTGGGCCGCAGCGGGTTCCCTAACAGCTCAGTATGGCTCTTCCATTAATCAAAGACACTTCCAGTGTCCCATTACAGAAACACTGCTACTCGGCCTGTCTGAAGCTGACAGCTCGCCAATTCATCTTCCAGGGGGGAAAAAAAGCCATTGTGGCACGCCAGTCGCCTTTACCTGTTCAAACGAAGGGCTGTTAAGAGCGCAGGAAGACCCCTCTGAAATTGTTTTCTCTAGGTCAGGCAAACAACAAAAAAGGTAAATTGCTTGTCTCAGGTAACATGCAGAGGGAGTTTGGCGGTGGCAGTGGGTGCAAGGGGAGAAGTGGGGCTGGGTGCCAGAGTGGGTCAGCTGCAAAATAAGAGGATGGAGATGTGTTTGTTAAGAACCTGATTTCAATGAGGCTACAGGGGATGAAATGCACCGATGCAGTTTACCGAAACGCCCTAAATGCTGTCCTGACACCACTGCAAGACCCTCTGAGGAGCCTCGCCGCCTCTAAGTACATCTGCTTCTAGCTGCTGAACCGCCTGAGCACCGGAGGTCAGGCTGTTTATCTCTGTGGGCTCAAAACAGAGAAACTGGAAATGATGAGGAAATGGATGCGGATGCTCATGTCCAGTTTCACTCACATCAAGTGACTTTAAAAGAATGTCCATGTTCAGTCACTTGTCTCTTTCCTTTAATGTTTCTGGAGGCGGGTCTGATGCTGGATGCTGATATTGTGTCATGTTGAGTGTCACTACTCACACTAACTCTTCAGATCTCCTCGTGGTTTATTCTGATAAAACTGTCAGCATGAGAACGACAGGAATCTGGGAAAATGTAAAGGACCAATTTGGCCAAAATATTGACATCACTTTCTATTGATAAACATCATAATAAATGTAAAATAACTTTTCAAGGCTTTCAAGACAAAAATTGAAAAAAAGCCACATAGTATTTATGTGTGCGGTTCAGTAGGTGCACGTGTTCATATACCAGTGTGTCCTTAAACAGGACCCTGAACCCAGGTTGGTCCCTGTGACTGTTTCTATAGTGTGTGAATGTGTGAGTGTGCAAGTCAGAGTGGGTCATCAGAGTGTACCACACAGGTAGAAAAGATAAGGTGATGACGTTACAATAAAAACAATGTAATAGTAAGCTGAACTATGATACAAGACTAAGATGACTGGGGGGGGGGGGGTACAGAAAAGAGACTTTCAGAGCATCTAATGGTCTCAGTAGAAACAGATACGTCATGATAATTCATGATGCACAGGTCTCTAGTAGAATGAAACTGATGTTGAGGTGCATTAGGGAACTATTATCACAGCCAAATGTAGCTGTGTGATGTAATGATGAGTTTGAGTTGGGGAGTAAAGAACTGGACCATAAACAGATGAATAATGGCATCGGTACAGATTAAATCTTATCACTTTAAATCCTACTTTTTCTTCAAACTCTCAGCTCAATGTAGCTTTAACAGGAGGTTATAGTTTTCAACTTTCTGAATTTGAGTTGCACATGGCACTGAGAGTTGGAATCTGTCACCAGAGCAGCTGTTCTACCAAACTCAAAGCAGACTGTGTACACCGTGTGCAGACCGGCGTTCCCTGTAAAAACCACAGGCCCACACTGATCCAGAGCGTCCGATATTACAGGGAACAAACCAGGCAAAATCAGCCAACTATGGAGTGACTGGTGGAGTTTTTTTTTTTCTTCTTCTTCTTTTTGGCTGTGAATGTGAAGGTCAAGTTGACATGACAAAGTTTAGGTCGTGAAATTGTTTCCACTTTAATCCCTGTTATTATTTTAAAGTAGTTTGCTGGCATCCTGACTGTAAATAGTTTAGCCATTGCAGCTCAGAGGGAGAAGTGAAGAGTGAAAACCCAGCTGCAGCTCAGCTCAGCTCCGGGTGTGTGGCTCAGAGCTGGCAGCTGGTAAATCCTACATTTTTAGCCTCTTGGAGCAGAGGAGCAGCTCATTACGAAACCAAGGTACAATCTCAAAGAAAAAAAAACACACACACACACACAGACTCATTTGGCTGTTGCTAACAGCTCAGTGTGATGACATTCTCATTAAGATCACATCTTTCTTTATAATGAACACATGGACAGTGGGAGTGAGAGAGGCCGAATGAGAAAGGACAGCTTGTTCCCTCCCTTCTCACACCCCACCTCACCCCCCTCCCGGCCCTCCACCACACCACCACCCCGCTTGATTTGATTGGCATAATGAGGTGAAGGCTAGTTGGCACAAAGCTGCTCCGGGGGGCAAATGGAGACATTATTATTTGGTGTGTGTGTGTGTGTGTGTGTGTGTGTGTGTGTGATTCTCTGTGTAAGGAGGGTGTCTTTGCGATTCACACCAAGGCCCCACTGGGCTATTAATTACCCTCTCTGTAATATGGCATCTGCTGAGACGGACTGAGAGCGAGCACTGCCAACATGGACATGAGCCGCTCTCTCTCCCTTGTCTGTCTCTTGTCTCCGTAGACCCCAGCTGCAGTCTTGTTCACTGCTTATTGGATTCCATCTACATGTATGATTGATTCCGCACCTGAACTATGCTGTTCATGACAAACAGGCCAAACACACAGTAGAGAAAAGCCCCCCAGCTGCCACATATTTAACCAACCATGAGACACACGAGATGCCCACTCTGTTCAAGTAGGCAGGGGCATTTTCTGAGCAGCTGTTTGATTTTGCTGTTCTGACAGAAGAAAAAGGATGGCCGTCGTACTAGGAGAACAGCCGGGCGGTCTGCTAGCTGTCTGCTCTTTGTTGCGTGCTGCTGTCTTCCTGGTTTGCTGGAGCCAGAAATGACCATGTACAGAATCTGGAAGAGCGGTGACTGAAATTTGCCAAGCTATTACTAATGGTAAGAAATCAACACTCTCTAATGTGGCCTCACAGTCTGTTCTGAGTCCACTAAAACATTATTTACTGTACTACAGCCATGTTGGTTTAAGAGCCAGCAGTTCTTTTTTCTGGTACATTCACATGCAGAACAATGATCACATTACATGTACTTATAAGGTGAAATCAGATGAGTCCAGTGACTCATTATTAGAATACTGACCATACCAATGCATTAAAATGTACATACAGATGTATTTTTTTATTCTATTTTATTCCACTCTATTCGAAACTTTACAGGTAGCCAATGAAGAGAAGCCAGTACTGGAGAAATATGATCTCTCTCGTCTTAAATAAACGTCTATGGAAATAATTTTCTCCACCAAGGAGCTGTTTTTTGCCGTCATATTAGTCTGTTAGTTTGCAACATTACCCAAAAAGTTTTCAACGGATTTCAATTAAATTTTCAAGATATCTCAGAAATGACACAAGGAACAGTTAATTAGATTTCAGGGGTGATCCAGATCACATTCTGGATCGAGGATGTTTTTTTTTAAGTATTCCTCACCATTGTGAGATAGGTGCAATTTAATTTTTTGTTGGTATCTTTGCAAAAAATGCCAAGAAGACTTGGTAAAAAAAAGACTGTCATCAGTTTTGCCATGCAACAAAGTTTGATGCAGTAATATTCTGGATCATCTGGATATTCTGTAGATCACTCAAATTTATAGGGCTGATAGGAAATGCACTACTGTAAGGAAACAGGTACAGACATGCAACTGACATCAAATTTTAGCTGAAACCCAGCTGATTCAGTACAGTACCAGCAGGTTTGACTTTAGAACACCCAATTTTTTTTTTTTTTTTTTTTGAAATTCAAGCAGTTAAGTTCAGTGAAAAATGGTACAAAGTTCAGTGCTGAACTGCCAGAGATTAAACAAAAATTAAGGTTGCCCCAAAGCTGAAAAATAATGTACATTTCAGAATTCTACAAAAAGACCTTTTTCAGGGAACAAGACATGTGTTAACACCCTAAAGCTGTTCTGCACTAATTGAGGTTGATCCCCTCTGTCTGTATACATGCAGTGTTGGAACACTCTAATAGTAATAGTAAAGTAATAATAATACGTAGTTACAATATAATAAAAGTAATAGATGTCACAGAAGTATCACATACCGGAAACAGTAAGTTAGATGTGGCGACAAGTTTAAATATTTACTCGCAAACAGACAGGCATAGGCATATAAATGTAGTAATATTAGAGCTGTGTGAGTTTGTGAGACGGAGAGAGAGCGCTGGGTGTCAAGCCAAAAGAAAGAGAGAAAAGAGAGAAAAAAATTAAGTAGAACTCAAAGAGGTGGAACAAAACACAATATATCAACACAGTACTGGTTGAAAAAAAAAAAGGTCCTTTCACTCGTACAGTGTACTACGGCACAATCATGTGCGGGCGTCAGAACACACAGCGTATGCGTTTGCAGCTGAAACTGTCACACAGGGTACTATACCTTCATTTTCACGTGTTTCTAAAATCACACAGTGTACGGCAGTCTTTATGGCTAAAAGATACATCATTTGAGTTCATCAGTATATTTATTCCATACTTTAAAGTGTACATGTTGCTACAGTTTGACCTCTTATATTCTTGTTTTTATTCCTTTAACCGACACAATGGGCTCTAATGATGCATTTGGCATGTGTGATCATTTCTGATGGTTTTAGCATTCCTAAAGTCCAGCATAAGGAAGGGGAGAGATTCAGTTGAAACTGCAGCATCACAGGTACACTTGTATATTATGGGCTTGTATAAGATTAGATCTGTCCCTACAGGTAAGACATGTTGAAGTACGACTGTTGAGTGTGTGTGTGTGTGTGTTCGAATATCGATGAGTGTCCTGGTCTGTCGTCTGTAACACACACAACCACTCGTGTCATGGAGAACCTTTAAAGGTCCCGTTAGTTGTTTACATCACCGTCCTCCTCCCCGTCTGCCCCCTCCCACCTCTACGCACACAGAAGCGTCTGGTGAGTCATAGCATTAGCAGTCATATCGATTTCTTCCTTTATGCTTTCTCCAACCAGTTGTAAAGAACAGAACCCCTCTCCTTCCCACCATCCAGCCAAACCACCCACCACCAGCCCCAGCACTGAACTGCTGCTGCTGAGAAAGACCCCCCATCCCACACTACCCACCCCACTCTCAACAGCTGAGAAACACTGGAACAAGTATCGGAATAAGTTGTTGAACATATTATATGTATATCTGATTATTTTAAATGTTATCATCATTCAATTAAAAAAAAAAACATCTGTAGATGTTAGAAATTTTCCAGGACAAGTGTCTGCTTTTAGTGTAAACTGGCTCTGTCCTATGAGGTGCATTGGTGTTGTATTTAAACAGAACATCATCTGTCAGACATTACATTATCGACGCGCTGTAGTGCCATGTGATGTTTTCCTACTCGAGGTTGGGGAAAGTCTGCTCTCCAGTGAAAGGAGCGACCCTGGCCTGACACCCAGACGCTACTATTTCAGAGTTCTGGCCCTCCGGCCAAAAAGCTGTCAGCACATATTTTATCCTTTCGTTCGCACAGTATATTTTCCTCTCTCTCCTCCTTCCTTCTCTGTGTACATAGCAGTGACACAGGCCCATAGCGAGGCGATGATGGAGCTTTAAATTCTCCCAAAACTCTCAGAGTTCAGTATTTCAAAAAACTATAAATCCTGTTATATGTAGTCTGTGTCCTGTTGTTTCACCCGTTCAACAGGACACTTCACTGAATGATACACCTGTCTTCACCTCATACCATCATCCTCATTTATACATCAACATGTTCTAACTGGTGTATTGGTCTTTACCCAACACTTGGAAAGTAGAAAAACTCTTCTAGTTAATGTATTAACTCCAGGAGTAGAGACACTGGACCACAGCAACAGCTGATTGGAGCTGATTTATTGAAAACACTGACTGTGGAAAATGTTAGAGTAATCTCCACAAACTATTCAGCTTTATGATGCTAGCGCCTAATATTAACTAATACGTTTGTAAAGCAAAATAACTATGGGAGATGTGGTCGCAGGGCCATGTAGGTTTGGATGTTTTTTCCCCCTAAAAATAAAAACCTTCATTTAAAAACTGCATGTTGTGTTTACTTGTGTTTTATTAAATTTACTATTTATTTTGTTTGATTTGAAACATTTAAGTGTGAGAAATATACAAAAAAGTAAGAAACCAGGAAGGCAGCACTATATTTTTGGTGAATTATATTCTTTTAAATATTCAACTTGGCAGCTCTAACAGACAGAAACCCATTAGTGAAATGCTCATGGTCATAACAGAAGAATGAGACGCACCACGATGATGTCATGAAAAATCAACAAAATGGATACAACCTTGAAAGTGATGCCGAAACTTTTTGATAGACGTGAGTGGAGATGACCACCACCAATATGTGAAATAATCAGAATTGTCTGAATTATTTTCTATACATGTGATAAATGTGTCGTCATGAAACCAGTGTGATGAACTGGTCTGTCACCAGACAGCCCATCAGCTCAAAACAACAACACTGGGGGAATTATCACACTCACCCACCCCCCACTAGTTGCTATATTATTAGTTATATTTCACACACTAACCCAAAGTCTCACATGACCCTCTGCTGGGCGGGCAGAGGCAGAAATTCAAGGCGACAGAGATTCTTGGCACAGACCGCCCCCTCCATTCACTGGCTGCTGTTCAGCTGTCATACTCACTCGCTCAACTTCTCCCGGTTTGAAAGGGCCTTAGTGCACACGGGAAGGTGGAAGGAGAAGCTGGGCAGTCCCGGGCAATGTGTTAATCCAGAGTAATACGTAAAGGCAGAGAGAGAGCGAGTGAGGGGGAGAGCGAGGAGGGGGCGGGTTGCGTAATGTACACCATACATTTCCCAAAGTCAGGTTCAGGAACCTCGGGGGAATATTAGGTGGCTTCCAGAAATAGAATTGTTATTGTCATGCTTCATTTTCAGTTTGCTTTCTTTTGAGTTGTTATATTGAATTATTTTCTCATACACAACCTTCACTGTAATCCGACCTGTTTAGTATGAATAGTTCATAATAAAGACGCACGTTTCCATCTACATGTATTGAACTGAATATGAAACAAGATAAATACATTATTGCTGCCTCAGTATTAGGAGTTGGTCCTGTTACGTGTAGCAGTGCAGACATGTACTGTATATAAAAAAACCTGAACTGACACATGGAACCAGATCCAGAATTCAGTCAGAACACCTGATGCTGTTTCAGGTCTTTAGTTTTTCTTGCTCATATAGCTTTACATTCGGTTCGGTTCATGGTTGTTCATGGCGTCACTGCGTTCTCCTCATTATGCTGCACACATCTGTTCATCATCATTTATAGCACTTCACCTTAAATTTACCTTCTGTCCACATACTTTTTGTTTTTCTCTTTTTTTGAGATTTTTGCAGTGTTTCACGTTTGGTGACATGCAAGTTGAAAATGTGAATAGAGATATTTGGATGGAAATGATTAAGTTTGACAAGGCCTTTACGATGTCATAAAAGCGAATCGTTGCTTTGGGACATTTCAGACTCATGTAGGGGGAGGGGTTCGACTCAACATGGTGTTAATTAATTCATGTAAATATTTTTTTTTCCTCTGGATAGAACCTTAAATTATTTTAGACATGATGATGACTGAAGGTTCTTTACAAGGTCAGAAAATGACCCATAACAACTGTAAATGAGTTATCACAGTCTACTTATTATATGACAGTAATGAATAATTGTTTTAATATGTCAACATGTCATGTTAGTAAATGCACTGATTATTTTTATTCATTTAGTTTATTTAAAGCTTATTTTGTTCTTCTGTTCTTTATTATCTCCTCAATGTTTACTTTGAAAAAATAAAATGCATCAAATGCCATAATATGCAGATTAATTTAATAATAATTCTATTGATACTAACTAGAAAATTGTCAGTTTCTGAAGAGACGGCATGGGATTGCTGAGTTAAAATAGTTGAACTTGCTGGAAAAGTGGAAGAGTTAAATTAACTCTTCAGTGGAGTAGTAGCCAAAGGATCAAAGCACCGTCATTGCCATGGTAACCACACATTCCGTTACGTTTAGTTCCTGTGGGGAAAAAAAAATGTCATAAAAGCTTAATATTTTAAAAATGATAAAGGTTAGAATTATGAAAAGCAATACCAGAGATGTCCTGAATAAGATGAACAATGTGACGTTTGAATGGTTTGAATCAGACAAAAACTGTAGGTGTAGTTATACAACAAAAAACGTACGGAAGTGGAAGAAGAAGAATATTAAAGACTGAAGACAACGGTGGTGGGATTGCTGCATGACTCAGCAATCCCACTAATAATGGATTGAATTTCTGTAGCACTTTTACAGATTCCCAAAGCCCTTATAGAATAGAAAAGGTTCATATTAGTTGAGTCACAACACACAGTGAGAAGAGTGTGTTGTTTACCACGGCCCTGCAAAGTTCTGGTCAGGGCTGTGTGGGACACTGATAGCTGCTGTACGACTCCTGGAAGGCAGATGTGTGGTGAATGACAGTGCAGATGGCTTAACGCCACTACTGCCACCTGAACCTCCCTGAGTCGCCCCACACACACACACACACACACACACAGGTTCTCGAGGTCAGACACATCAAAACAACCTGCCTGCGGCCATCTCAAGTGTCAAAATATGTCTGCGTACTACAGCAGCTTTTTTCTTTTGATACACTTTTATTTCCCTCATAGTCCTTGTTTCTTCTTAGTAGTTCCAATCATGATACATTATGATTATATCAGTTGATGTCAGTAAATCTCAAATCACTGTTTCTTTTAAAGCGGAAGGTGAAGAAGTCGGACAGTCATTGGTTGTGTTCAATAATTCATTAAAGTTGCCAAAATACAAAAATAACACAAACACTGTACAAGACGACGCTGACACAAGAGCTGCAGCGAGATGAAGACCATGAAAGCCTTACAGGGTGATAACGATGAAGCCAGGTAAAAATGTTCAAATCCCATCTGTCGTCTCGCTTTGACATTTATTTCTTAATTGGTCTCAACGTTGATACAGAATCCATCAAATGAGTTTAAATGATGAAAATGCTGGAGCAACACATTTCAGTGGAACAGAATAGACTCTAGAAATAAAACGGTGACAGCTTCCAAATACCGAGATGTGTTTTCAAGAACCAGGCTCTAGGCTTGTTCTCAGAGGTTCTGTTGGGTTTGTTCAATGTTGAGTCTTTGAGGTTTTGAAAAATGACTGTATCACCAGCATTGATATAGTCATGTAGTTTGGTAAAGCTGCTGCACAGTTTCTCTCTCTCTCTCTCTCTCTCTCTGTCCCTCTCTCTCTCTCTCTGTTGCTCTCTCTCTCTGTCTGTCGATCTCCATCGCTCTCTTTATATATCTATCCCTCTATTGCTCTCTGTTTCTCTCTCGCTCTCTCTATCGCTCTCTATCTCTCTCTATCACTCTCTCTCGATCTCTCTCGCTGTTTCTCTCTATCACTCTCGTTCTTGCTCTCTCTCTATCGCTCTCTCGCTCTCTCACTATTGTTCCCTCTCGCTATTGCACGCTATCTCTCTCTATCGCTCTCGCTCTCTCTTTCTATTCCTCTGTCTGTCTATTGCTTTCTCTCGCTCTCTCTATCACTCTTTCTCTCTATCGCTCTCTCACTCTTTCACTCTCTATCACTATCGCTCTCTCCTGTTGCACGCCATCTCTCTCTATTGCTCTCGCTCTCTCTCTGTCGCTCTCGCTCTCTCTTTCTATTCCTCTGTCTATTGCTTTCTCTCACTCTCTCTATCACTCTTTCTCTCTATCGCTCTCTCACTCTTTCGCTCTCTATCTATCACTATCGCTCTCTCTCTATTGCGCTCTCTCTATTGCTCTCGCTCTCTCTTTCTATCGCTCTGTCTGTCTATTGCTCTCTCTCGCTCTCCCTCTATCGCTCCCTAGCTCTCTCTCTATCGCTCTCTCTCTCACTCACTCTTTCGCTCTCTATCAGTATTGCTCTCTCTCCCTCTGTCTATATATATCTCTCTCTCTCTCTCTCTCTCTCTCTCTCTCTCTCTCTCTCTCTCTCTCTGTATGTAGCCTACATGTGGCTATGCTAGCAGCTTTACTGGGGCCTGTTTGCAGCATGGTTTACCCAGTGAGTGTGGGGAGGGTGAAAACACAGTGTAGAGTGACAGGTTGAACTGACCTGCAGCATTAACAGTGAGTTTACATAGTTTAATCTCCTATAAAATATATACCGTAATATATATTGTATGTTGTCAAAATATATTGCAATTTTTTCCCACGTGGCCCAGCCCATATTGGGGCTATACAAATGCAATTGAATTTAAAATAGGTCAGAATGTATGTGTTTCTTGTGTAAATGATGTAAAATGTGAGGTGATGGTTCAGAAAGCTGGAGAACACACATTACAATTGCAGTCATTGTCATTAATTAGTGTTTTGATGCTGCTGACATTTGACCAAAAGTAGATGAAATAACATAAATAATGTAAATGCAACTATTACAATATAACCTGTGGATGCAAATAGCTGCAAGTTAGGAACATTAAACAAAGAGGTTCTGTGCAATTCTAACACTTTTTGTATTTTTATTTTGTCTTTAAGTTAGAGTTGGAGAAGAAATAGTGCGCTTTCCTCAAAACTGAAATTGCACATTGCAGAAATTCCAGTCTACCTCCTTCACCAAAGCACACTGCAGGTCTTAATGCTCAGTTCTGATTTCTCTGTGGTTTTTCACGTTATATTTTAAATGTGACATCCTTCAGACTCCAGTGTGAACAGTCTACGGCTCTGAAGTGACCGCATGTGTAGAAGACTGGGTTGGTAGTGATAAATGCACCAATAAGTTGTTTACCAACCACCATAAAACACTAAAGAAGAAGAAGTAAATTTACCAAAGTCTGGTTTTGAAAAAAATCGGACTTGTGCTGGTCGGGCTGTCATAAAAAAAATCAGATATTGGTCACATATGGTGAAAAAAAGGGATTTGGTCTGCAATGTGAACGAAGTGTCCGTGGAGCTGTGATGTGTTGTGTAGACGGTGGTCAGTAACTCCTCATAGTGAGTATTTCAGCGTTAACGTCACATCGCCGCTCCGTGTCAACCCCTGTTTATCTGAAACACGAGAGGGACATGGCCATTTTATTTATTTTTTTCGTACCCAGAGCCAGAGAGACCAGTTGACGAGCTGATTATTTTGGCATTGGACACACGCACAAACACGCACACACTGCACCTCTCATACTATGTATTATGTAATCCTGCAGGGATTGATTTATTGTACGCCCTGTTAACGCTACACTCATCACATTCTGGGAAACAGATAGCAGCAGGCTCGTGTGTGTGTGTGTGTGTGTTTATACACTCGTGGGAACCAAAACATGAATCCACACCAACCTGTGGGGACGTCTTGTCACGTTGAGGACATAAATGTGGTCCCCGTGAGTCCAGACTACTACTGGAGCACCAAGACTAAAGGACATAACGTAGCATTTTTATGTATCTTATATATACAGACCAGTGAAAACAGTCGTCCAAATAAAAAAAAGTTTCCAAATTAACAAAATGATGTTGAAAAAATTAATAGAAAATCAAAAAACAAGCAAATTAATGAAACATCCACATATTGAACAACAGTAAGCATAAAATGGACAAATATTTATAACAATGAAGAAAATGGTCAAGAAAATGAACAGAATAGACACTAAATGAACAAAAAGCTGTTAATTAACCTAAAATGAAAAAGAATTCAGGGGCCTTAATGACAATGGATTAAAGGCATTTATGAAATGGAACCTGAATGAACAAAATAATGAAGAAAGTGAACAAAATAGGCACTGAATCTCATTAGAATCAATCAAGAAAAGCTACAAAAATGAACAAAATGAATCTAAAGATGAGGGAACAAAACAGAAGGTGATCACAAAATGAGCAAAATGATAAAGAAAGTGAAGTAAAATGAATAAAGATGAAAAAGAAAATCAGCATCACTTATCTAACAGAAACAAGACGTGAAGAAAATGAATGAAAATGGAAACAATAATAAGAAATAGAATCAAAGAGGAATGTAATATGAACAAAGGTAATAAAGAAAGTGAGCAAAAATCTTTTAAAAAAAAAGCAAAATGATTACAAAACCAAATACAAAAATGAACCCAAGTATGAATGCAATCATGAAGAAAATGAATGAAAAAACAAACTAATCTGTGAAATGGATGATGTCCTGTGAATGTCCACTCATCACAGTTAATGATCTGACACAATAATGATCAAAAATAAACTTTATTATTATGGGTAAAATATGGATAAAAATGTACTCCCTGTAAATGTTCATATCAGTCTATTAATAATATCTTTTACACGAGACATAGCACGCAATTTCTGCCATAATATCTCAAAGTTCTGATCTATAAAGATGATTTAAATTCATTTTTATGCTTCAAGATTCTTCTCCGTGTTGTTTTCTTTCATTCTCTGAACCTTGGTTGAAAAAACATCCTGTTTTGGTCCCTCCCTTTCCCCTGTTCTGACAGGCTGTTTGTATTTCTGACCAATCAGAGTTCAGGGGGTGTGGCTTATGCAACTAACACAAGACACCGGTAGGGACTGGTGTGCAGTGAACCATACCGAGGGCTGACCTCATTCCAAGTGGGCGGGGCCTCGGCCTCAGGCTGAGGTGATTGACAGGAAGTTTTCAGTCAGATTCAGCTGAACCGGATCAGAAAAGCTCCGTGCACTGTTTGTCTCTGAACTGACTGTTTAGATACTGCTGCATTATTTTAGGCCGAGGAACATGTTTTATCACGTGATGTGTCTCCTTTAGGGCCTGTGTCCACACGGAGCGTTTTTAGCGTCTGCCCAGTGCTACGGGCGCTACTGCCCAACACTTTAACCAGCATTTTGGTGGCTATGCTTATGTGCAGGTCACTTGTCCCCTGGTAGACGCTGACCCAAGAAAAGTACATATTTAGCTCATAAAATAGTGGTTAAAATTTTTTTCAGGTGAAACTAAGGTGGTTTTAAAGTAAAATGAGTGGTCGACTTTATCAAGATGAAGCCTATTACTAGATGTGATCTGATGATTTCATACATGCACAGTCGGTGTCTAAGTGAAGTGAGTGTGTGTGTGTGTGGGGTACAGTATAGAGAACAGCCTTAAATTTAATGGCCTCTTGACACTCAGTGCACTTCTACCTTCACTGTTTACAAGGATCCTCACATAATCCTGAAGTCATGTCCATGGTCGAAACGCATCTTTTTCGCAGAATTTCAACTTTTCAAACTGTAACAGAGGTTTGGATATTCACTTTCTTCATAAAACCCTTCAGAGTTAGATCACAGCGTTGTTGGTCAGTTTCCTCTCCACCATAGTGCCATAGCATCCAGTTTCCTGTTTATTTCCCATGTCCTGCCTCTTCTTGATCTTGAGGCCCTTAAATGATGATTCTTTGAAGTCATCAGTCTGTTTGTGTCGTTCTCTATTGAAGTCGACTCATATGTGTTTTAGATTTCATCAAAGCAAAGTCAAACTTTTCCACAAGGTCAGAAGTTTGATGTGGTGTCACGTGACCTGCTCTCACTTCGCTCCTCACCATCACTATCTGCATTTAACTGCGTTTTTTCTTTTAGTCTCCACCGTGTCATCACACAGGTTGTTGTCGTCTTGGTTCATGTTGCGCAACGCAGCTTTTATTGATGTAACAGGTGCTTAGTGCGACTGTGGCAGTCAAAATAACACGTCTGCGCCTGTGTTTGGCTTTCAGAATGGAAGCTAAAGTTAGACATCTTTGAGGTTTTTCTGCCACTTGATGGAAGGTGATGCCGATGCATAATACATGAGGAGAGAGGGAAGACTTTGTCTGACTGCTTTTTATAGACCACCAAAGCTCTGCTGCTGCACACACACACACACACACCCCGACATAGAAAGAAACACACACACACAGCTGAGCCAAGTGTCTCACTTGATGCGCTGTAACCTCTCACAGATCAAGAAAGCAGGAAAAGAGGAAAAACAGGAATCGAGCAAACTGCAACATTGTCAAGAATAAACTAAAGAAACAACAAGACAAAACAGAAATGTTGACGTGCTATTTTCAGACGGCAGTGGCTTTTGATGCGCAAACCAAAAGAGGCAGGAGGAAGAAGAGGGAGCGGCTGATGTTTGTCTCTGAGATGGGCTTTAACAGAAATACTTTCTCCATGTGATCTTCACCCTGTGCCTCGTCTTTGTTCCCACCGTTGCAGCTCTTCACTGGAAGTGTCTTTAGGTCTTAAAATGAGAACAGAGAGCTATCACACAAGGGGAGGGGGGCGAGGGGGAGGAAACTGTGGATGTCAAATTATTCTCAGGCAAAGCTCGGCTCCTACTTTCACTTGCACACTTTGCAAACACAATTTGCTGCCCTCAAAAGTGTGGAGTTATTTTCTCCTTATCCCCCTAATCCTTATTTAACCAGGCTGCTCGACTGACTCACTGTCATTTATAGTAATGACCAGGGGGAGAAACCACACACACACCCACACACACACACACACACACACCTGTGTCCAGAACACAGAGAGGAGGGGGCACAGCCTCCGTTCAGCTGCTGTGAACTGTACTTCATCTATTACAAATAAAAACAGGAGGAACAAATAAAATGTCCTGAAGGCAGAGATGGTGGGTTTATTTAAAATGTAGAAGACGACATGAAATAAATTCTCACAGCATCTGGAATAGTTGCCTTGCTGTTGCACCACAGTCGTACGCTCCTAAAAATACAGCACTTAGTCAAACCGAAAGGAAATGTGTGCAGTGTAGAGCTGGACTGTGACCACACTGAGCACACGGTGTAGTGCAAGAGGAAGGAAGGAAGGAAGGAAGGAAGGACAGACGGAAGAGGGTAGTTTTTAAAAATGATTGAAACCTTTTAGCAGCTTTACAAAAGAGTTTGGACTGTACCTTTGTACTTTGACATCAGTGACTCAGGACACATGGAATACTGTCAATTACCAGGACTTAAACCAGAACCAAATTTTACTGTAAATAAATCCAGTTATCATAATATTTGTGTGTATTTTACTCTTATGCCGTAAGACTGAATGCGACATTAATAAACTTAACTAAATTGACAAACACATTGAACAACAATAAAGACAAAAAGAGGAAAGTACTCAACAAATATAATGACACTACAAAAATAGAATAAGGAAATAAAACAAATGAGTCAAAACATTAACAGAAATGTATTATAATAAATAAAATGAACAAAATCAACATTATAATAAATAAAATGAACAAAATGAACATCACGATAAATGAACAAAATGAACGTCATAATAAATAAAATGAACAAAATGAACATTCAAATAAATAAAATGAACATTATAAGAAATAAAATGAACAAAATGATCAGGCAATAAAAATGATCAAGAAAATGTAAAAAAAAATAAAATAAAATGCAAAAAATAGTGGAAATAACTTTGGGAAAAAAACAAATAATTATGAAAATGATGAAAGAAATAAAGTAGTTGAGAAAGTGAGTGAAATTGAACAAAATTATGAAGAGAACAACAAAATAAGTAAATGAGCTAAAATAAGTCAGAAAACATGCCAAAATTGACCAGATAAATCATAAAATCAAACAAAAATGAAGAAAATAAGCTGCAAAATGAACAACACTTTTTATCTCATCCTGTTGTTTATTTTGTTCATGTTTTGCTTCTTCATTTTTGTTCATTTTTTAAAATTATTTTGCATGTTTGTACTCTGATTTTTTTTTTATTTTGTCTTCGTCTTGACTTACCTTCGCTTTCTTGATCATTTTGTGATTTTTTTATTTTTTTCTGCATGGTCTTAATAAATTTCTTCAGTTTTTTTTTTTCATTTTACTGAGTATTTTGTTTACCATATTTTCTGGGTGATATGTCGCTCCGGTATGTTAGTCGCACGGGCCAAAAATGCATAATGAATAAGGAAAAGCGTGTATTAGTCGCTCTGCAGGACAGGTCGCATCTGTTCGGGGAACGCGTGTCAGGCGTGCGGCCGCAGAAGGGACGGCTCGCGGCTCATCTCCTCTACCCGCTGTCAGTGGTCAAACACCCTATAGTCAAATTTATTCAAAATACGAGTCGCTCCGATCTATTTGTCGCTCCCGTCGCTAGACTATGCAAAAAAACGTGACTTTTAATCCGGAAAATACAGTGCTTTTTTTTTTCTTACAAATTTTCTGAATGAATTTGCTATTTCTTAAAGTGTTCATGATTATTTTCTCCATTTTTACTTAAGAGCAGTCAGGTGAGAGCTGATTTATTTTTCTTCTGAATATGGAGTCTGTCTTTAAATTTTGGTCTTATTTTGTTCGTTTTTGTTAATGTACTTGATTAGTGGGATCATTTTTAGAGACTTTTCAGATCTCGTTTTTTCCTGCATTAGCTCCTGCAGACTAAACTAGTGCCTTCCAGTTGCAGTGTTTGTACTGTCAGTCTGTGAGTGTGAACATGGTTCATGAGGAGGATGAATTAGTGGAATAATGATGGAATAACTTCATAATGTAGCAGCTGAAAACGTCCTGGAAAACAATGTAATGAAAGGAGCAGGAACCCAGTGAATGTAGTTCTATAGCGGCTCCCGCTACCTGGTCGTCTGCAGCTGAACACACTGTGGAATGGATGTGAGATTAGGAAATCCACTTCTAATGGAGGACAGAGTGCACGGACAAGTAGAGGAATGAAACAAATAACACACTGAAGGTGCAGTGAGCGACTCTTATCCTACTGGTCATCAGGAAACAAGTCTCCGGATTCTGCTGGAGTCTGGTAGTTTTCCTGTCGTGGAAGCCAAAGGATGTGGCTCTCATCGTGCGTTTGGTGTCACCTCTCGACTGGCGAAGGGTCTGTGTTGTCAGAGGTGAAGGTGTGGAATGGTGCGGTATTGGGGAGGGGATCCTACCTTTGAAGGTGGTGGACTCAGGTATGTGCCTCGGATTTTGTTCAAGTAGAGGGTTTCTTCCACCGAAGCACAAGTTCCTGGATGATTCTCCGCTGTGTTGTTGAAGAGCAGCAGGTCTCACTACACCTGTCAGTCTCTATTTGATGCTGAGCTGAATAACACACGGTCAATAAATATTACATGACTACCATTAGTTCACAGGTTTTTTTTGTAATCGTACCCAGCGGTACGCAGCACCACCCAGTGGTAACCCAGTGGTACGCAGAGGTACGCAGCGGCACCCAGCGCTATGCAGCGCCACCCAGTGGTAACCCATTGGTACGCAGAGGTACACAGCGCCACCCAGCAGTAACCCAGTGGTACGCAGACGTATGCAGCGCCACCCAGTGGCACGCAGCGTTACCCAGCGGTAAAGCAGCATCACCCAGCGGTATGTAGCAACATCTAGCAGTACGCAGTGGTACCTAGCGGTACGCAGAAACGGTCCCCAGGTCCAAATATTCTGATGACTATACTTCTACTAGTAGAAGTACATATAAACATATGGACTTGGGTAAGATTAAAAAGGTATCAGATAAAAAATGATACTTAATAATGTGTAACTTCAAAACATAGAATTTCTTGCAGCATAATACATCACCTTTAAACATTTGTGTTTATTTCCATGATTATTTAGATCTCGTGGTTCTTTTTTATGCTTATTTTGTTAATTTTTTAATGTTGATTTCTTTATTTTTACTAAATGTGAAGCATTTTATTGGTTTTTATTCATTTTTCTTCACCTTTTTGATTATCTGGATCATTTTTGTTATTTTGTTGACTTTCCCTTCAATGTCCTGAACATGTTGCTCATTTTTTTTCATTTACTTGATTGTTTTGTGACTTTTTCATTTATTTTATTGCTTATTTTTGTTCATTTGTTTTTTTGTGAAAAACTACTTAAGTACATGTAAAGAAGTCACTGCACTCTAGTACTACCACCTCAGCTTGTCACACAATGATCTTGTAGAAACATAACAAATGTAACAAAATAAATCTCATGTATATGTAAACACAAATGCAACATCAACTATTTATAGAAACACAGCTGTACATACACATTGTGTGTGTGTGGGTTATTTTGCAGCCTTTATGATGAATCTGTTCACAGATAAATTATGATTCACGTGTTTTCCTCTTTGTTCAGACAGGGATGGTTCATTTATTTGCACCGTGTGTGTCAGTGACAGAACGACAGAGAAACCAGGTGATTGTTTGAATTTTTAATTTAATAGTAAAAGACACAAACTGAAAAAAAAAGATTTAAAATCAAAATCCAAAACGATGAAAATGATATAAAAGGAGAAAATATGTAAGTCACTAATAGACCAGATAAAAATGATATTTTTATCTGGTCTGTTTGTCTGGTAATGACATTTTTGGTGGTGCGATTTTATTTATTTTTTTAAAACCCCAAATCCAAAAATAAAATGTAAATAAATTGTAAATAAAAATTTTAAAACTCTCACAAACCCATATTTTATTCCCAATAGAACATAAGCAACAGATTAGGTGTTGAAACTGAGACATTTTATCATTTAATGGAAAATATGAGCTCATTTTGAATCCAATGGCAGTTTTAACACGTTTCAAAAAAGTTGGACCAGGGGGCAACAAAAAGATGGAAAAATAACTGACACAAAATAAAACCATCCAGCATTTGACACTAACTAGGTTAACTGGTAACAGGTCAGTAACATGTCTGGTATAAAAGGAGACTTTTCTAGAGACAGAGACTCTCACATGTAAAGATGGATAGAGGTTCAACAATCTGTGATGAACTGTCTAGAAATTTCAATTCATGTTACATAGCATCCCATCTTTTTTGGAATTGAGGTTGCAACAAAACCAGATTAAAACAAAAGAACAAATCCTTTTTTGACAAGAAAAACCCTGATTCCAGATCATGACATGAAATAGGTCCTCAGAATGCAGGCTCTGAGGTCATACAGGTTTGTTTGTTTGGTCGCTCAGGCCTCATCATAGCTTTACCACAGGTGAGCCCCCCAAGCCCCCCGACAACCCCCACCCCACCCCGGGGTACATTTGCGGGGTGTTATTGCATCGTCAATGATGCTATAAATAACGTGGGGAGGATGTAGGGGAGCTGTCCTCGTCCCCCTCCCCATCCCTCCGTCTCTGCTGTTTTCCTCTGGTCCTGCTCATCTATGCTCGACACGAGCGCTTCGCCGTTCGCGTGTGTGGCTTGAATTTCTATGAACATCCCGGCGGCGGGGGGGACGGCGGGGGCCAAGTCATTGATATGTGCAGGAGGACTCAGGATAAACAGCCCACGCCGCCCGGTGTTACGGCAGGCTGCCTGATACATTTTGATTGAGCAGAGACAGAGAGGCGGGGTGGGGGGTGGGAGTGGGGGGAGTGGGGTGGAATTCAGGGATCTTAAAAGCAGGGATAAAATGACAGAGAGGGCGCTGAATCTTCACCTTCTTCCTCACACAAACAAGCACATGATGATGGATTAGAGGGATGCAGACAACTGGAACCATCATCATAATTATTTAACCCTTTATTCGAGTGTTTTATAACACATTAATGTCATACATTAGAATAGAATAGAATAGAACAGACTGTCATTGCACAGGAGGGTTCAGTGACAGTGTGTGTGCTCCATGCAACAAGCAGCTTTGTGTAGAGTACTGTACACAGAAGCAGTACTCCTGTAATACTATTGTTACTGCATAATTCTAATGAGTTCAGTAGATGTACTCATAAAAACAAGTGCTTAAGCAAGAGTAAAAAAGTATCTGATTTAAAAAAACAACCCCAGTAGTAACTTCATAATATGAGGTTCATAATATTTAGCGTTCAGACCAGTATTTTGGTCATTTTTGTTTATTTCCATGTTTATTTTTGAACAATTTTTGTTGATTTTGTTGCTTATTTTGTTCATTTTTAACTTGTTGCCTGGGTTGATTGTTTATTTTTTTTTTTTTTGTTAAGCTTTTTAAATTATTTGGATCATTTTCGCTCCTGCTTTTGCTTATTTTGTTCAGTTTGTTGACTGGTTTGTTCATTTTTTAAATTTTCTCCATGATTTTGTTGATTATTTGCTCATTTTGTTTTGTGCTTTGTTTTTTACTTAATTGAATGTTTTGTTCTTGTTTTTAAATTTCAACCTTTTTTACTCCTACTCATTGTGATGGACCAAATTTAACTTAACATAAATGTAACTAAGTAAAAAGTATTCTGTAAATAAACTACTATATTTTGTGGGAAAAAGTACTCAAGTACATGTAAAGTAAAATCAAGTACATGTCAAGTAAAATCTACTTGAGTACTACCACGTCAGTGCACATTAATGCGTTTAAGTCCAGAATAAATGAACCAAATATTTTTCTTTTAAATCATATAATCCGCACATTTCATATCCTCATCATCATATTGTCGTCTATTTATGTTTCCATCTGTTTGCATTGTTTTTGTCTTTTCTTCATCTTTCACTTTCATTTTTTTCATCATTTACATCCAGTTTGAAATTTGTAATCTGTTGTGTTTTTTTAACAGTTTTGCGCCAGGATTTTTGTCGTTAATGACCTGAACGAGTAGTAAATTAAAGAGACCCATAATAGAATAGGATAGAATAGAAAACAATATAATAGAACACAGTAGGATTGAAAACAATAGAAAATAAAAGAATAGAATAGAAAACAATGGAATAGAATAGAATAGAATAGAATAGACAGTCGTCTGCTCCACACAACAGTGCACTTTAACATGTTTAATTCCACAATAATGAACCAAACATGTTTCTTTTACATCATAAAATCCAAAAGAAAATATCTGACTTTTTTTTTTTGATGTCATCATTTTTCTCCTTTTGTATCTTATGTCATATCTGTTTTGTGTCTTTTTGTGTTGTAGGTCATCTTCATGGTTTGCATTGTTTTTGTCATTTTCTTATCTTTTACATCTTGTATTTGGTATATTGTGTGAGTTATGAATTTATGAGTTGAATTTAGTTATGAGTTATGAATCTGCTTAATAACAATAATCCTCCATGCATGAAATTCTGAATTTACATATCTAAGCAAATAAGCAATATTCTAAATAAAGATTTTGTTCAATAAATAATTCTCAAATTGGCTCTTATTACCATAATTAAGGAGAGCGAGTGCGCTCGTATCGTTGATGGATGAATTTGACATTGATGCATCCACTGGACCTGGGGTCTGCATCCTGAGGCTCTGCAGCCCCTCTCCAGCGGCTTTGTCCAACGATGGAAACAGATTAAAATGAAGAAAACAATCAAATAAACAAAATGAGCAAAATAAGCCCTAGTTCAACAAAATGAAGAAAGAATGAACTAGATAATGATTAAAAGTCAAGCTCAAACTAATGCATATCATCTATAAAATGAACCAGATTAAACAATAAAATGCATACACTGATTTAAAATGAACAGAAATAAGCAAAATTATCAAATAAATTAGAAATCTTGCAAGATTAAAACAAATCTGTGTAAAATATTCCTGTAAAATGAACAAAATAACCTGCTGAAGGAACGACATTTAGGTAAAATGGACAAAATAGTCAATTAGTTTTACAAAAACTAGCAAAATAAAAAAGGAAATGAATAAAAAAAATCAACAAAATAGAATAGAATAATAACAGGTTTTTGTTTTTATTTAAATTTATCCTATTATTTTATTCCATTTCCAAAGGATTTTTTTTAATACTAGGCCAATGATACCTTATTATTGACTTTTTGGTCAAATGTTGTTTCATTATTGGTTGCTATATGCATTGTTTTGCCCCTTATGCTT
This sequence comes from Pseudamia nigra, assembly GCA_029823295.1. Lineage (NCBI taxonomy): Eukaryota > Metazoa > Chordata > Actinopteri > Kurtiformes > Apogonidae > Pseudamia > Pseudamia nigra. The sequence goes on from JAQQAE010001073.1 coordinate 24,583, forward strand.
TTTATCGTCTTTTTTTTTTGTCTTTGACATCATAGACAATTCTTTGTCTTGCAGCGTTGGCGTCTGTCCTTTCGTGTTCACGTCTCACTCGGCTCTGAACCATGAGCTGCCGTTTACTTATTTTCCCTTTCACTCACATTACGGTTCATCTTTTATGGGCTGTTATTTCCACATTTCCGTTTTCCACTTGCACTGATCATGCTTGTGGGTGGCAAGGCCCAAGCCCCCTAATGGACTGGAAATGCCCCCCACACCTCGTCCCTTGCTGTCACAAACCCAACATAAGAGGTGTGTGGACACACTTACAGCCACATTAGGATCGGCCACCAAAGTGTCAGCGAATCGCCTCGTGCATCATTTGGGCTTTGTTCACCATGACAGCGAGTGGAAGCGCTTGGCGATGCTGCTTTTATCCCAAATGGGATGGATGTGATGTCCACTCAGCGGCTCTGCATTCTGCCACATCCACTACAGCCCACTCTGAAAAGCACTGCTCTTTATACTGACCTTTGATTATTGGCCTGTTGGTATTAACGTCATGTGAAACGTCTGTCGTCTGGACACTTCGAGTGCAAATCCCCGTCCGGCCACTTTTGTTCAAACTCGCCATCCCACATCTGACAAATAAAAAAAAACATTAATTATTATAATGTTCAAGGGTTTATTATTCTCGTCAACAACAGCATATGGTTATTTGTGGTTTAAATTATTTTTACAGATGCTTTGAAACAAATGTAACGTAAAAAAGATGAAACAGGCCAATGAACCCAGAATCACAATCAAATGACTCAAAATGACCTCTAATACCCAGGAGGAGACAAAGCGTACTCAAGTACTGTTACTTTATAATTCTCACGGCTCCAGTAGATGTAGAAGTATTCATACACAAGTACTTACTAGTCAAAGAAAAATGTATCTATTCAAATAGTGAGTAACTTCAAAACATAGATTTATTACAACCTAATAAACTGCTTCAAACAGGTTTTTGGTCATTTTTGTTGATATGCGTGATTATTTCTGATCATTTTTTGTGATTTTGTTCATTTTTAGCTGTTTGTTAAATTGTATTTCTTTTACTTTCATGTTTGTTAACCTTTTTGATATTTTGCTTATTTTGTTAGTTTTTGTTCATCTTGTTCATTTACGCAACTATTTTCTTCCTTTTTGCTTACTTGTTCTTTTGTACTCATATTAATTTAACAGGTACTGTACTTTACTGCTTTGTTCAGTTTGGTTAATTTCCTTGATGTTTTTCCTTTTTTTTTTTGCTTGTTTTGTTGATTTTTTTATTTTTTTTTTGGTTCATTTTGTTGTGTTTAGTGATTATTTTTGTACAATTTAACTTGTTTGATATTTTGCTTGATTATTTTGCCCCTTTTTTATTTAAATGAGTACATTATTTTAGTCAAAAAATAAACAATAATAATTAGAACAAAACCAAGCAAAATAATGAACAAAATACTCAAACTACTCAAAGCACATTGGAATACTTCATATTCCAATTTGTACTTTACGTTGGCGTGGATGTACACAATACATCCACTAGAGGACAGTGTGGAGTTCAGACTGTCCTCTAGTGTGGATACATTGGATTTATCTCTGAAAATACTAAGCGAAAAATGTTTTGTCATGAGCCATTATGGTCTCAAACATTTTATTTGAATCCTCTAATAAGTGATCCGGTCCATCTTTAACTTTTTGCTCCGTTATTAAAATATTATGGCAAATAATCCGGCAAATCACTGCTGTGCTGGGGTTTGATTGTTGCTATGGTAACTCTTCTCGCCAGTCAAGTCGGACCTTCATATCTTCTATTTATTCAATATGTTCATACTTTAACCTGAAATACATTCGACTGCAGCTGTGGGTCAGTGTAAGTAATATGACTGGGTTTAACACTGGTGAAGTTTCAGTGCATTCGTAGGATAGCGGTTAGTTAGCTTTCCCTACACTCCGGTTGCACCGTTGCTGTTTGTCCAAATATGGTTGCATCCTGCTTTTGGCTCCAAGATGTCATCCAGAATGACACTAATATATACAGTACAGTCTATGGCACAGACTGTCCTCAAAAAGTTGAGCCATTTCTGTTAATCTTTCTCTGTTTATGGTGCATTCTGTTCTTTTTCTTGTACACTGCACAAAACTGCCCCCATGACTTCTGGTCGTACTATTCCATTTTCTGCGCTGAGGTATGAATCCATAAGCTCCTTGAAAATGAACCACACTTGGTACGAAATGTACACTGAGACCGGATGGAACGCCCCCTCTATATGAGTATGTGAACTTAACGTAGAGTACAAATAGACCTTAAAGTGATGCTGATGTGACCTGGGGAAAGTTTGAAGGGACATTCGGTTTAATGAGGTTCACATTAGTTCCACCAGAAAACACAGTCATACGAAGATGCCAATGAGTCCGACAGCATCGTTATGTCACTCAACATCTCATATTCAATGGTACGAAAAGACAAAAATGACCAACAAAGCCATAAGACACGAGAAGGTAAAAGATGAGGATAATGAAAGACGCGTCATTCCAGGCTAAACGTCTAGTTCCAGCTTCGGAAAGGTGTTGTAGAGGTGCAGATGAGAAGCCCATGTCTCTGTTTCATTGAATGCAGTCGGAGCTAGTTATGATATACTGTCACCAAGTCCAGCGGCAAAATGGGAAAAAAAAAAAAACTTGTGAATTACGTGAGGCAAGCTGTTACAGCTCAATAACACAGAGCTGTAATCGACTCACATTTCAAACACACACACACGCTCGCTCACAGGGCTTTTTTTTTTACGAGGAAGCGCGGCGTGCGAGGTGATCAGCATATGTTTTGTTGACATAAATTTGAAATTTATTGCCGTTGTCAAAAATGACTGTTGGACAAAGTCGATTATTAACTGAGTAAATGGCCTGAGAGAGTTTTATGTGAACTTCCTTAATGGCTACAGTCAGCCTGTTTCAAATCACCCCCCACCCACCCACC
>JAQQAE010001074.1:0-27542 GCA_029823295.1 Pseudamia nigra
GTTGTGTGCAATGAATCTAAAATATATGAAAGTCTAATGTTTATCAGTACATTACAGAAAATAATTAACTTTATCACGATATGCTAATTTTTGAGAAGGACCTGTATACTTGAGTAGATTTTTCAAAAAATATGTATGTCTGAGAGTAGTCATTTTGCAGAATACTCTTTACTTGTGCTTAGTTACAATTGGTGACAGCTCAGTGAGTAGAACATCCAGCACATCCATCAAATGAGCAAGAATTAGCAAAATAATCGACAAAATGTTAACAAAGTGACCAAAAAGAGGCAACGTAATAAACAAAATACCAACAAAGTAAGCAAAAGGAGGAAAAAAATCTATAAAATATGAACAAAAGGAACAAAATTAGTTAAATAAGAGATACAATATCAACAAAGAAAACCAAAATTTGCAAAAAAAACAATATACAAAATTGTAAAAAAAAATGAACAAAATTAGCAAAATAATCAACAAAATATTAATAAAAGTAGCAAAATAGGGAATAAAATAGTAACAAAATTATTGAAACAAATGACAAAATATTGACAAAGTAAACAAAATTGGCCAAATTATCAACAAAAATAAAAACTGTACAAAGTTAACAAAATAATCAGCAAAATAATAACAAAATTAACAAAATGGTCAAAAAGTCTGAACAAAATTAACAAGTCAATAAAATATAAAATTAATGAAACCATTGACAAAATAAACAAAAATTGGAAAAATAATCAACAAAATAGATAAAATAAACAAAATAGTCAATAAACTATTAACAAAATTAGTAAAACCATTTACAAACTATCAACAAAGAAAGTAAACAAAATTTGGCAAAAATAATCAACAAAAAATATTAATGAGAAAAGTTAATAAAATAATCAACTATATAAAAAAATTATAAGATATAGTATATCCATCCATCCGTCATTTTCCGCTTATCTGGGGCAACAACTTAAGCAGAGAAGCCCAGACTTCCTCTCCCCAGCCACCTCCTCCAGCTCCTCTGGGGGGACCCCCAGGTGTTCCCAGGCCAGCCGAGAGACACAGTCCCTCCAGCATGTCCTGGGTCTGTCCCAGGGCCTCCTCCTAATTGGAGCTAGTTTTGGCAACCAGAGGTTGAATCACCCAGGGCCCTGTCTTCTGTTGCCACCCAATCCACACAGCACCAGAACATTATGACCCTTCCTGCAGGTGGTGGGCCCACAGGAAATTCTGCATCATTACAGTCTTCTGAGTCCCTCTTTGTTTGACCTACCACCTAGGACCAATTTGCCTTGGGAGACCCTACCAGGGGCAAATTGCCCCCAAAAACATACCTCCTAAGATCACTCAGGCACACAAACCCCTCCACCATGATAAGGTGGTGATTCAAGGGGGGGAGATATAGTATATTAGGTCATAATACATTAATTATATTTGACGAGTTATTCCCAATTTGAGTAGTTTTTATTGGATACTTTTTTAATCTTACTCAAATACTCATATTTATGAGTACTTCTACTTAAGATACTATTTTACTTGAGTGACATTGCTGTGTACTCTATTATGTAACATTTATGTGCAAAGAGGAAACCTGAAGCTAGTACACATACACTGTAAAATTATTTTTAGGAAGGCAGAAAACATCTCGTGCTCCGTAGTAAATCATTTGGAACCAACACTGTTTGTCTCTGAAAACACCAAATACCCTGGGTACGATATCATTAGAAAAGGTAATATCACTTGACATCTTGTAGTGTATTGTTTATAGTTGGTGAAAGTTCCACATTAATAAAAACTAGATGGCAGATGCATCCAAGTATGTTTGTTATCATGCAACAGGTTTAATTTAAAGCATCAATAGTTCAGTGATGCAGTAGGTGAATGGATCCTGAATGGAACACGGACACACTTCACTCATTTTTTCATTAAAATGTGTATACGATGAGGTAAAATTGAAGAGTGACATATGTAGGGCAAATGGAGGTACAAAATTCATAGAGACCCTAAAAAGACTGACTGGTTGAACCACACATTTCCAAGGTTATCTGAAATCTGTTTCTGACACAAAGATGTTGTAACCACAAAGTAACTCAGCGTTCATGAGAAATTTTCAGTAACATGATCAGGTGCAGGCAACACGTTGGTGCAGTGGGTAGCACTCGTGCCTCACAGCTAGAAGGTCCTAGGTTCAATCCGAACACCAGGTGCTGGGGCCCCTCTGTGTGGCGTTTGGGATTCCTCCCACAACCACAAACATGCACTAGGGGTTAGGTGAATTGGTGACTCTAAATTGCCCATAGGCATGAATGTGAGCATTTGTCTCTATGTGTCAGCTCTGCAATGAACCAGGGTGTACCCTGCCTTTGCTCAAGTCAGCTGGGATTGGCTCCAGCATCCCCCCAATTAAGGGGTAGAAAATGGATAGATGGATGATCAGGTGCTTGCTGGGGCGGAGCAAATTTTAGCTTGAATATGATTTTCGATTACTTCAAATTTATGATTCTACTGGTACATGGGAGTGGAACTAATAGAGATAGATAGATTGATAGATACTTTATTGATCCCAGAGGGAAATTCACACTAATGTACGTTAGCTTGACTATAGTTGGTTATGACTTCTGACATCACAAAAATTCAAAATTGCTTGTTTTTTTCTGTTGTGCATCTTGTAGTGTGTGTTTTTCAGGACTGCCAGTGCTGAGCACATTCATGTCATCACTTCTATTTTACATTGTAGGCTTTATATGATTATGATTATATAAAGATGGATTTTCACAGTATGGGACCTTTAAAGCTGACTTTCAATGATCAGCACAAAATTTGGCATGTGTGCGTCACACCAAGACCTAGAAAAAAGGCCAGGGGGTCCAAGATGCCAGACCAGCAGGAAGTCAGTCATTTTGTATTTGTGGTCATTTTTGTTTTCAGTTGACTTCAAATTTGGTCAGTGCATCAAGCTAAAAAATTTTTTTTTAAGTTTTTGAGACACTATACAGTGGTCCCTCGTTTATCACGGGGGTTGCGTTCTAAAAATAACTCGCGATAGGTGAAATCCGCGAAGTAGATTCCTATGGAAAAACAGTTTTCAGGCCCAAACATTTGAGAAACAAAAATAAACCCGCTTTCCGACAAAAAAAACACGATTGCCTCCAGAAACAACAAATTTAATTTCAACGATCAACCTATGAAGCTGGACACACAAGAAACCACCAATAGTGACCCACGCATCGCAGCGGGGTTTCATGCCAGGGGACTCATGGGAAGCTATTATTAGCTGCTAGCTTACTGATGCGGTAAAACTTCACCACGCAGTGTCAAACAAAGTCATATCTCAGTGTTGTTAGTGTAAACACTTACCCACAGCTGCAGTCGAGTGTATCTCATGTATAACTATGAACATATAACTGGAAGATACGAAGGTCTGAATCAGTTCAACTTAACAAGCAAACTGTTGCCATAGTGACAAGTCACTTAAACCCCCGCATGGTAGTGATTTGTTGGATTATTTGCTGTAATATCTTAATAATGGAGCAAAAAGTTAAAGATGGACCACCACATTATTTATTAGAGGGTCCAGATAAAATGTTTGAGACCATAATGACCCATGAAATGAATTTATTTGCTTAGTATTTTTAGACAGAAGTCCAATGTATCTCTATGGGAAAAAAGCTTCCCAAATCGATTCCCCAGTGGCCAAGCGGTGGGATTACAACTTAAAGTTACTCCCACATCGGCCTCACTGAACAGCCCGGTCGTTGCCCCTTGGTTAAAACTCAGAAGTGCAAAACTCTGCTTTGTGTAGGCTCTGTCAAATTTGGCAACAAAATTGAAAATTTAGCAAATGTTACCAATATGAACTATTTTTGAACTCCAAAGTGCTCAGGCTTATTTAAAATCTTAGCACAAACATCCCTTTCTGGATCAGCATTGTAACACGTGTATTTAACAACTACCTGTATCATATTATTTTCCAGTCATCTGAGCATCACATGGAAGTGACAGGAATAACACGCATGCAAACCGTGCAGCGCGAGGCGGCGACGCGCTGACGTCACGTCTCTGCGTTTGAAATCTGACGCCGCAGCGGGTGCACGTGGTTTGTTGTTTACTTCTTCCAGGAGGGGGCGTAGAATTGTGAAACAGCTTTCCTGGATAGAGTTTCGCGCGTTGCTCAGCATTCGGAAAGAAAAAAAAAAAGACTCACGCACAACAGCGACAGCGGCGCCGGGAAAATGTCGAACTGAGGCGGAAAACATCTTTAATATCACTCTTCTGAGACGGCACGAGACCACGGTATGTTGTTGTGTTTGTTTGTTTGAGAGCTCGTGCTCTTTGTTGTCTTGGTGAGGTCAAGCTCATCCTGGAGGGTTGTCAACAAAGCTGTGAAGTATGGACAGTGTGACAGCATGTTTCAGGCCGTTTTCAAACTATTCCTCCCTTTAAGTCTAAATACTAACGCTACATCACGAAAATACTTAAGTATCTGGACTATATATGTGTTCTACACCTTTCTTAAAGCCGTGGCTCAACTGCTGAGGCATTGCAGAGAAGCTTCAAACGCTGACATAAGCAGAAAACCCCTTTTTTTCCAACCGAGAAACACCCAACGTATGGGACAGATTATGTAGAAAACACCCCATCAACTGAAAATACTGTTTGAATTTGAGAAATGTGGGTATGAATGTAATACGAATCCCACAAATTATGAGAATACATAACAGACTGGCTGATTGAGAATATCTAAACCATTTGGAGGAAAATTAAGACTCAGTACAAGAATTAACTGCAATATTGTAAATAAATATTAGGGTCAATAATTAAGTAAAAGTACCAACACCTCACTAAGGAAAATTCTCCACTACACATAGATCTTATGCATTTAAAACCTTTGTCATGTACAAGTATTAACAACATGTACTTGAAGTAATCACTGTGCCATAAAATGATCCCTTTCTGTGCTTTATCATTATATATTGTTTTGGATTCATTTTACTGCTGCAGCATTATGTATAATGCATATAATTGGAGTTCTTATTTCAGACCAAAAAGCCACATTTCTGTAGTTTTACTGCATCTGTGACTCTCGTGCTCTTTGGAAAGTAAGATTAATGAATTGTCTTACAGTCTTTAAGTCAAATGCACTTTTACCATCTACATAGTACAACATAAAAGTAACTTTTACCCATGGTGCACTCCAGTTGTACCGTACTCTGAATTCCTAGTTGGAAATTTTAACAAGTAGACCTTCTAACGTCACATTTGGAACAGTCAAAGTCAGAGCATCTCACAAAACCTGACATATTTATCCAAGATGGCTGCTACTCACGTCAAATGAGTGAACTCTGCTAATTTTAAGCAGTCATCCCTGTGACACAGAAGCATTTTAAAGCCGCAGCTCAGTGGCTTGGAACACCTACAGCTTTACTAGGGTAACTCTGTTTTGCATGCATCCAGCTAACAAGCCCTTTAACATGGCACACTGGCTTTAAACATAGAAGGACCCACAGAGGAAATTCATGGTTCTCCTTTGGAGTTCCAGACTGTTTTTTTATGTCATGCAGTCCCACTGGTCTCTGCAAATTATTGCCGGAGGGAGTTGTTTTGGTGGAACGTTTGCACATGGAGAAGTTGAGGTATTAAAATGTCCAAATGCCAGTGAAATAAAAGACTGCATAAACGGACAGGTTACTGCAGCTCAGCTGTCGTTGTCTGAACATACTGAGACACAGAAAAGCAAGAGAATGAAGACTGAAATAGTCACCAAATGGCAGGATTATTCCAACATCCTGTGGCCCGTATAACAATCCCAGTTGCTGTTTAAAGGCCACCATTTGGTGCCTGTTAATACCTTCACACACATATGCATAGAGGACATTCTCTTGTATGACAGCTCTTCCTTTTTTATACTCTTTCCAGATAAAAACTAGAATGCTACAGCTTGGAAGTCTGTTTACTCAATTTCAACTCAGCTCCAGAGCTCCAGAAAGTTCTCCAGACCCTAAACAAACCCAGTCCTTACCTGAGTTCTTACAGCATGTCAGGTAATCTTGTGTGAACTTTGTTCCATTTGTCACTGAGTTTTGTTTTCATCAAAAACACAGTCAGGAACTTTAGATCCCAGAACATTGTTTTGCCAACATGAAGCTGCTGTTTTGACCACATTCCTTGTAACCACTTTGTGGTACATGAATAAAAACACATTTAACCTGTGTAAATCATTTTCCAAGCCCAAACTAATCAGATATGGGGACTTGGTTGAGAAACTGAGGTGCATGGTTACATTTAATTTATGAATAGACATGCACTTAGTCTGGAAATAGTGTGTTTTTAAAAGTATTTAAGTAATCTTCAGAAAAACAATGCAAGTGTGGACTTTTACTCAGCATGTGTAATTTAAGGCAGATTTTTCTTTCAGTGTTATTTGTATTCTTTTTGTGTTGTTCTTCTGGTGCTGTAGGAAACTCACCGGGCTGAGAAAAGATGATGTTTACTGTAACCTGCGCATCCCAGATCAGAGTCAGGCGGCCAAAGATGACATCAACATTGTCATTCTCACAGGTTTGAATGAAATTCCACAACTGGGCAACAAATCAAGATAAACTGAGTGTAGGAATTGTGGTATTTAAGATTCGGTATTATAAGGTAATTGGTTTTGTTAACACAGAATGCACTATTTGACCTCTCCTTTTAATTTTGTACATTTAGTCATGGCTGATATTTATAGATTTTTCTGGGCCTTTCGCTTCTACTAAATTCAGAACGGTTCTGGATTTTAAGAAAATATTCCACCTTCACCAGAACTCTGGGAAACAGACTATGATAGAGACAGTTCAATAAAGACAAAGCTTCACTATGGTTTAGATACCATGTGAATGAAATTATTAGTAAATGTTCTGAATTTATAGCCTTACTTGGTGACTGTGGTTTTAAACTTGAAAGTGGTGTTTTTGGATTTGTTTTTTTCCTGCTTTACTGTGTATGTTCCATTTTACCCCCTAGATCAGGGGTGTCAAACACATGCCATGGAGGGCCGAGACCCTGCAGGTTTTCTGTCCAACCAGTCTCCAACAAGCAGGTTTTGCTGATTAGCTCCTCCCCCCGATTGATGATCAGTGAAATCACCTGCTTTAGTGACTGGTTGGATAGAAAACGTGCAGGGTCTCGGCCTCCATTGCACGAGTTTGACACCCCTGCCTTAGATGTTTACGTATGGTCTCCTGTACTGTGACTAGCTTAGTCTGCAGTCCTGTGAGAACCACCTATCTTTAAAAAGCCACTTTTACATGTACTCTGAATACTAGACCTGTTTTCTGCTTGGTGATAATGTTTTCACAATACGTTAAGACGTCATGTCTCTTAGAGTTTTTTTATTTATTTTTTATTTTATAGTAAACCAAAGGAAACAATCTTACAAACTTTTAAAATCAGCATGTTAAGAGAAATGTGTGTAACTATAAAATGTAATCACAAAGTCCCGAAAGCATCAGACAAATGTGGTCGTATATGGGAATGTAGCATAAAATGGAAATGCTTACACTACCAATCAAAGATTTAGACACACCTTTGCTTCCTGGGGAATTTCTTTATTTTCAACATTGTACATAGTTGTCACCTGGCATGGTTTTCAGTTCAGAGGTGTGCTTTGTAAAGGTTAAATTTGTGCCATTTTTTTCCTTCCTTATGTGCTTAGACGATCAGTTGTCTTGTGCAGAGGAAGAATGACTATGGAGTTAATAGTTGTATTAGTGCTACTACAACTATTGTACAAATCTATGTAAATGGAAATGAAGGTCAGGTAGTCTGGAAAATCTCAAGTACTAATGTGTACCCTTGTGTATTTGCCAAAACATCAAACTCTGTGATCAAAAAGGCTCTTATGAGGACTGTAAATATGGTCGCTATGGACAATCTAAAATACAAAACATATCCGGGGTTGTGTAAAACGTTTTTATTTTTTTTGTCGCAGTCTGGATGTCCTCAATATTAATGTGCAATGATGAAACTAGTACTGTACATTTTACCTCAAAGTTCTACTTCAATACTGTACTTCAGCAAATGTACCACCACTGACGTAAATGTTTTCTTTCTCAAACATATTCAGAGATGCCGCAATGAATCATTTTTTTGTTTTTGTCTTCTCAAAGGTCAGGGGATCTTTTGCATAGATGTAAAACCCTGGAGAGGCACCGTGTCAGTTCAGAACCAAAACTGGCACATCCAAGTGAAAGAAAAGGACCAAAACTTCACCAATATCTGCATCGAGCAGACTGAAGATCCCCTCAGAGCTATCACGGTAAACGGAAAACATTTAGCTCAACGATAAAAACCTAAATGTCAAACCAGTGCACTTGTTTTCAAGGTCTAGTCATTTGTCCAGAGTGTTTTTTTTTCATGCTGAACTGCAGCCAGGCTAAAAGAATTTGAGACACCACAGCAATTTGTATGTAAATTTTTAACACTGCAGCATGCGACCTAAACATCCCAAGTAGAGGCTCTTCAATTGAAAGGGCATAATTATGTTCAAAGGTTGGGTGAAAGCAGGCAGGTGCCCAAACACAGCTGTCACCTTATGTACATGGGCCTGTTTGGAGTCATTCATTTACATCTCTATAGGTGCTCAGTTTGGCCTAAAACCTTGACAGAAGCAATGACTGCCAACATGCACCACGTTTTGAAGTAGTTGTAGTCAAATTGCATGCACACCCTTGAAGTTTAAAATTGGGGTAATTGGTGCCCATTTGTGTTCCTTTTATTGGGATTGTTCTGTACTGAAATATTTTCAATGGATACAGGTATATGCTGACATTTTCTCTCATGAGGAACAGTAGGCTTGCTGGCTTTATTTACAGGTTAATCTTGATTAGACCTTGGTTATCATTATTAATAGTGGGATTGCTGAGTCATGCAGCAATCCCACTGTTGTAGCCTTCATTCAGTCTTTCACATACTACTTCTTCCAATTCCGTACGTTTTTTTGTTGTTTAACTACTCCTACATTTTTTTGTCCGATTCAAACTTCATATGTTTCATGTTATTCAGGACATCTCTGCTATTGCTTTTTATAATTCTAACCTTTATCATTTTTTAAAAATATTAAGCTTTTTTGACAAATGTTTTCCCATAGGAAACGGAGAACTAACAGAATGTGTGGTTACCATGGCAACAACACTGCTTTGATCCTTTTGATTACTATGCTACTAAATAGTTCATTTAAATCTTGCAGTTTTCCAGCAAGTTCAACTATTTTGGCTCAGCAATCCCACGCCATCTCTTCAGATTGCAAGTTTTCTATTTATTATTATTATTATTATTATAGTTATGTTTTCTGGTTGTAATACAATACAAAACTTAAAAGGTCATTATGGAAATTCACAAAAACATAAAGCAGTGATTTAATTAATTGCATTTCATCACAGGCAGTATGAACAACGAAAATTTTAATGTAAATCTCCAAATATTCATTCATGCCATTTATGCCAAGAATTGATGCCTTGTTAAGGGGATTAATTAACTAGTAACATTGGAAAAACACTGATTTTGGAAAGGTCTTTTGCTTCAGGAATAAAGATCGGCTGAGGATCAATAGTGTCCATTCACAGAAAGCACGAAAGACTTTTGATAGGGCCGGTATTAAAACACATTATGGAAGAGTGAGGCGATGCTGAGAGAAAAGCCATGAAACAGACACACAGGCAGCAGACAAACTCACGCGCTTCATCGTAAAAGTCTATGGGAAGGTTCCAGAGAGAGATTCCCAAAACGGATCACTTCCATGTTTGTCTTGTGAGCGCAAGTTTGAGTTGCTTCTGCCCCAATGAGCTGCGTGAAGGTCTGGTTGGCTGGAGAAGTAAACATGACTCTGTGATGAGCTGGAGATAAAAATGCTCTCATCACTGCACGAAGGGCTCATGCATGGAAAAATTTGTCCACAGCAAAAGAAAAATAGAAAATTCACTCGGAGAGGGTCTGTGCAGCCAAATCCACCAGAACACACAGGCAGAGGGACAGAAGGGAACGTGAGGGGTTATTAATGGATGGACCCCATGTATTAATTTACAGTAGGTGACTTTAGGAAGAAAAGTTACACATTTCAGCGTCATTTTTTAAAGAAAGATGGGAAGAAGTTGGAATATGTCATCCTCCATGCTCACTAGGATTAAAATATCCAAGATTTGAAGCTTTTGTGTGTGCAAAGTACAGTAACCTAAACTAAACATCACTGCATCAAGAGCCGTCACTCATCTATAGCTTGAACTACAGTATCATGAATTTATTTATCCCATGAGGGATAAATAAAGTTTATTCAATCTATTCTATAGATGATAGAATTATGTGGGCATAGTGTTAGTTAATTGCTGAGAATTGAAAATGCATGAAAATAACTAAAGGAGGTATAGACAGACAACAGTAATAAAGATAAGAGATTTACTTGCGAAATACTAATGTTTGAGTTGGAAATTTGGTCTAAAATTAATATCATTTGGAACTATAAAATTTGAAATCTCTGAAGAGATGGCGTGGGATTGCTGAGCCAAAATAGTTGAACTTGCTGGAAAAGTGCAAGAGTTGCATGAAGTATTCAGTGGAGTAGTAATCAAAAGGATCAGAGCGCTGTCGTTGCCATGGTAATCACACATTCCGTTCGTTTTCCATTCATTTCCTATGAGAAAGAATTTGTCAAAAAAGCTTAATATTTTAAAAATTATAAAGGTTAGAATTGTGAAAAGTAATAGCAGAGATGTCCTGAATAACATGAAACATGAAGTTTGAATGGTTTGAATCAGACAAAAAATGTAGAAGTGGTTACACGACACAAAACGTACGGGAGTAGAAGACGAATATTAAAGACTGAAGACAACAATAGAGGGATTGCCGCATGACCCAGTAATCCCACTCATTAGTCTTTTTGTGATCGTCGGTTGGCTATGTTTCAGTTTTGGGCTGTTGGTTGGACTCTAGACGCCACCTCTGAAAACTGTAAAGAAATGTCATTCCTATTTGCTTTTGTTAACAAAACAGCCATTATTAATATAACCGTTCCTTATATTGACCTTTTTTCCCCCTCCAGACAAAGACGGGTAACTTATGTCACCATTTGAAGAGGAGTGGGGTGTCTGTGCGCTCGAACCTCTTCTTCCCCAGGGTCGTCTTCCTCTCTCCAGACTGTGAGCTGGATGAGGAGCTGAAGAAGAGGAGGGAGCTGGTCTCCCACAGCCAGATCGGCGATTTCCTTAGTTCTTTCAGAGAGGGCTACGTGGCCTGGGTGTCGGACGCCCTGACTCCATATTGGCTCTCTGGTGAGTGGAACCGACAACATTTACATAAACATCTCTAGCAAAAAGTATTTGTGGTTAGTGATGAGCCTAAGCACTAAATTCACTTAATAGTAAATGATCTTGTCACTCTGTACAGAGCAGCTGCACTTTTATCTCTGTTATTCAACTACGTATGTGCACAGGACATAAAATTGTACCGTCTTTTCTCTTTTGATTGAAATGTACCAGTGCAGCCAGGTTATTTTACCTTATTTCAAAAAATGAATTTTTGAGTGTCATGATAAAACAGGACTGACATGCTGGCTGTAACATTCTTCAGATAAAGATGCATTGGAAAGTTTTAAAACAACTCAAATTAAGTTAAAAATTGAAGTAATCAGACAGTAATAATATTGTAAACTTATTTTGAAGCTATAAAGTTGATCTCTGCTTGGGTTGGAGTGCCTTGCATTGCAGCATTTGGTTGTTTCTTTTGCAGAAACAAAGCCAGAATGTGTTTAGAATCTTTGTGACAATGATTAAAAGTGGTCATGAAGACAGCACAATAATCTTTATTTGATGTACATGTGAGTTTTCACTGGCTTCACAATTTGATGTTGTTGTAATTAACCAATCATCAATGTATTCTGCTTTTCTATTTTTCTCCACATGGGTATTTTTCCATGATAAACATAAGCCCTCTTCAGGTCACCCCACAGATTTCCTATTGGATTTATGCCTGGGCTCTGGCTGGGCCACTCGAAAACTTGTGTCAATTTTCTTTAGTGAAGCCATTCTTTTTTGATTTGGATTTTATGCTGTTGTTGTGTTGAAAAGTGAAATTCCTCTTCACCTTCAGCAATTCAGCGAATGCCTGAAGGTTTTGGGTCAAGTATAATTGATATTTGGTACTTTTTCATTTCCCTCCATCTTGACTATAGCCCTCGTTCCAACTGAAGACAAGCAACCCCAAAGCATGATGCTACCACCATCGTGCTTCACCGTGGAAGTGAAGTGTTGTTTTTGCACCAAATGTACCTTTTGGTAAAGCCTGGCTACTGTTGGCAAAAAAATACACTAAGCCTTCCTAAAAACTTGTGGGACAACATGTTACAGTGTGATGAAACCAAGACTGAACTTTTTGGCCACAATTCCAAAAGGTACTTTTGGCACAAATACAGCACTTCACATCAACAAAAGAACGCCACAGAAACCAGAAGAAAATTAAAGTTTTGGACTGGCCCAGCCAGAGCTCAGACTGAACTCTAGTAGAAAATCTGTGGGGTGACATGAAGCTGTACAGGAGAGATGCTCTCATAATCTGATTTGGAGCACTTGAGGAAGGAGGAGAGGTCAAATATTACCCAGTACAGATATGTCATGCTGTGATTAAATCAAAAAGTGCTTCAACAAAGTATTAGTTGAACAGTGTTGTCACTTACGCAATCAGTTTATTGTACATTTTTATTTTTGTAAATTTTCCCTTAACAGATTTGATGATTTTTTCAATTGAGTCGTGCAGGTTCTAAGTCACGTTAAAAGTGGGAAAAGTTTTTAAATGATTTATTGTCTCATTTTCTAACATCACAAAAACCTGGCATTTTAACAGGGGTCTGCACACTTTTTACATGTAGTGTGTGTGTATATATATATATATATATATATATATATTTTCATCACTGCATTCAAATGAAGACCACAAAATCATGTATATATAAACAAGCAAAATGAACAAGGAAAATTTTAAAAATCCATAGAACAATAAAGAAAAATAACAAATACAATGAACAAAATAACCAAAAGAATACACAAAAAACTTCCAAAAACTGAAAAAGTAGCCAAGAAAATCAACAAAAAAATAACAAAATATTGTACCAAACATAATGTAACCTGTCATCTTTCCAATCAAATTAAACTTCTGCATTTACGTGCCAACAGCCACTAAAAGTCATCAGTAAAAATGTAAACTACCGTAGATTCATTTTCTTAAGCACACTTCACAAGCCATTTACAACAATCTCGACCCGGTTCTGAGTCTGGACCGACCGGTTGAAGACCGCTGCTTCACAGTGATGTTTTTTTTTTCCCCCCATGCGCAGGTCATCTGTCGTACAAGCAGATGGAGGCGGTGCGGGAGGTCCTGAGGCGGGTGGGGACGTGGGACATGGTGCGTCTTCACTGTGGCGAGCAGCTGAAAGGCGACTACCAGAGCTGCCAGTACATCGCTCTGGACCGGCAGGAGACGGACACGCTCGAGTTCACCAGAGTCAAGGCCCTGTCCGCCGACTCGCTGTGGGCCCTGCTGGGACACACTCCTCAGGTCAGTCCGCAGTCTACTGCTCCTGAACGAGCGCTGAATGATCTGACAGTCTGAACTAAAACATTTAAAGCTGACCAGCAGGTGGCAGTAGCACTGTAAGTTATGTCTCAATTTATCTTGTCAGGAAAAAACACACTTACTTATTCTTAAACGTTACAGAACATGACATTCTTTAGAGTTTATCAACAGATAATTGTTTTTTTTTATTTGAAAATAGCAGATTATTTTTCTTTTACAGCCAAAGCACTTTGTCATACAAACATAATCAACACGTATAAGTATAGGTGCATATTTCACATGGGGAGGGAGGGTTTTTCGCCCTCTCAATAGTAATAAAATTGTACATTTGTCCCTCCCAAAAACCCGTTAACTTGAACTGTTTTAGTGTTTTTTTGTTCAGTGATAGGATCATTTTTGTTATTCTCATTGATTTTATTAATTTTTATTAATTTCATTGATAATTTTCAGTTCATTTGTTCCATTGTCTGTCTTATTTTTGGTCATTTCCTAAATTTGTTAGTTTAATTATTTCATTCTTGTTCTTTTTTTTATTTTGGTCATTTGTCTACAATTGTCTTCAGACAGTTATGTATTTCTTTGTCCAGTTTGGTTGATTTATTTGGTTTATTTTCATTTGATTTATGTTATGAGTGACAGTGTACACTGGTTTGAACAATATTACATCACATTGAACAGAATAAGTTCAGTCTTTATTGATGCACACCTGCATTATTTTTTTTGTGGTTTCATTTACAGTAAAATCTGTGTACATTTTGGCAAACGTTTTTCCTAATTTGCAGATTTTTCTCACATTGTTATTTATTTTACTCATTTTCTTCATTGACTGACAACTGCCAGCATACAGAGTAAATGACATCTTTTTAACAACGTCTTTTGATTCTACTACAGATTCCTTAATGAGCCAATCAATTACTGGCTTTTTATTCAAGTCTTCCTCGCTGTTGTGAATCAGAAAAAATCTTAGGACTGAGGTCATATTTGTAAGTATCAAGCAATTTTAGATTATTTTAAAATGGCCGTAGAGAATGTTTAAATTTGCTGCTCCTTTTTGGCATATAAACATCATATTGCTCTCTAGAATAGCACAAAATGAGGGTGTAAACCTGTCTTCAGTCATCTACCCCTCATTCAGCAACCTGTTATTAACACTCACAGTGTTAATTACTGTTTAACTCTGCAGCCTTTTAATTTTTTTATTGAGGCAAGTAAATCGGCCTGCCCGCAGAGCCCTCATTAGCGGCATTCATTTGATTTAATTAAAACGGCGAAGCAGTTGTGCATCATTTGAGCCTTTTCACATTTACAACCACCTAACGTTTTGCAATTAATTTGTGTATTTTATTTTAACCTGCTGAGTAAATGTGGTGTCTCCAGATGGCATGAGAGGAAATCTTATCTGTCACTATGGTGATGAATGAATGCAACCCACTATGTTTACAGAAAATAATCCTTTTTGGTGGTATTTTTATCATGAAAGACTCATTTAATTATCCGTCACCGTGTGCAACAGTTTTTCAGTCTTGGTTTGTTGACTGAAGTCGATGCACAAAGGTCAGACCTCTCATGGTCCAGTGAGTCCGACCCCTTCTCAGCATCCATTACACATTCACACCCACCCTCAGCACCCAAACACTCAGCCTGGGCTTCTTTACAGCCTCCACTCAGGCTTCAGTGCGCCCACCTCCCCTCAAATCATCCAGACCCCCCGCCAGCTGCTGTGAGTTTGATACATGACCCAACAATCATTAGACCGTCTCCATTGGGCCTTTTTTTTTTGTAGCACACAGCAACAACAAAATGCATTGTTCTGAAAGAATTATTTCCAAGGCAGCCCTTTATTTTTGAACAATGCTCAAGAAAAAAAAGACAAATATCAAGTTCAAGATGCAGCACTACACATTTCTTTCGTGTTATTTAAATCACAAGACGTTTTGTATCATTCTGTGTTCTGCATGTTTTTTTTTCTTCATTATTTGAGGTCCACAAGTCTGTCTAAAATGAAGGAGAATCATTAAATGGAAATCTCATAGATACAAGGTGACTAAAACGCAACATAAATTGACAAAAAATGCTTTTTTCATACTTAGAATGTCCTCTCTTTTTTTTTCAGATTGAACATCCTTGAGATTTTGTTTTTTTATATATAAGTACTACAGTGAATTATTAAAAATGTTGCTTTTTCAAGTTTTAGAGTAAGATATGTGTCAAGATGTGTTAATGCCACAAAATCTTGATGTCAAAATGTACCTTTTTCTGGTACAATACCCACAAGTCTTCTTATGTTTGCTTTGTTTACTGTGTTTGAATTGGAGTGATTTGTTTTGTTTTTTTTTTACACAGCATTTAGACCATGTAGCGGTAAGGGAAACAAAACCCCTTGTGCAGACACTCAGTGATGATGTTTTGATTGTATGGCGCAACCCGTGGGTAAATAAGTTCTTTGAGATTTGACTGGGGGCAAGTTAACAGCTCATTCTGCTCAGTTGGCACCAATGGGGAATTTGAGTAAAAACTCATATTCATGAGGAGTGTTACATCATGCAACCGCACAATGCAGCAACCTGTATCTAAATTATTCATGTGGATATATTCATTACAGGTAACGTGGCAATGGAAATTAAGTTGATTTGTTTATTTAAAGTGATCCCCACTAGCTGGTCCACATCAAATATATAACATTTTACACATTTATGTTGGCCTGATGCATTAAAATTTATGAAGCACAGGTCAGAGTAGTGGATTATAAGTCTCCTTTAATGTTTCATTGGGGAGCAGTGAGTTGGTGATTGATACTGCCACTGAAGTTGGATGTGGAAATGTAGCTTTGGTGTTTTCACAGAGGTAGAAAATTGAATATGTAATTGATACTGCGTCACATGTGACTCTACTGCACTGAAACTTTTACAGAGTGATGTAAAATGGATTCACGTCATCTATGTTCACCGTATTTTCCGGATTACACGTTGCGGTGTTTTGCATAGTCTGGCTAGGGGAGCGACAAATATACCGGAGCGACGAATATATTAAAATATTTTGATTATTGGGTGTTTGTCACACTGACGGCCGCTAGACGTCGCTCTAGGCTTGTGTACCTGCATCTGCCGCATCTGTATTACTGACAATTTAAAATATAGCCATTACCGGTAACGACCATACCTGCCATCAGCTTAACACCGAACATGTCGGTGCTGTCACTTACCCGGGGAGGCGAGCCGCGAGCTCTCGCTTCTGGCTTGACGCGTGTTCCCCGAACAAATGCGACCTGTCCTCCAGAGAGACTAATGCATGTTTTTTTTTCTTCTTCATTATGCATTTTTTGGCTGGTGTGACTAACATTCTGCAGCGACATATCACCCAGAAAATATGGTATTTTAAGTCTTTTAATTTGGACTGGAGTTTGGCATCTGTAGCATATTTTTCTGCTTTTTTATTAAACAGTAGATTCACAGATAAGGATAATTACATTTTAGCATTAAAAATATCAATTTGATTAAAGACTTTGTGCTTACTGGTGGATTAACCATTACAGAAACATAAAAAATGACTTTGGTAAATATCAATACTGTTAATTTAGGGCAACTGTGGCACAAATCTTATTGGCCTGTGGCTTAATAAATTTGGAAAGAACTCTATATCTGAGTAAATGTAGTTGAGTACCACCCACGATTATGAGGGAAGCCTCAATTCAAAGAAGCTGCAAAATGTCAAATGCAAGAACATATTGCATCTAATATGATTCACAAAACCATTGTTTCATTCAAGGTCCCATATTTTGCAAATCCATTTTATTATTTACATTTGACCTTGGTTTAAGCACAAAATCTCTGATGTTATCTTTACAAACGCTGTTCAGTGTGATCCACTTTGAATGTTCATCGGGTCAAAATGTTCCACTGCGTCACTCTCTGTCACCTTCCTCAGCTTTGCTCATGTGCAGCAGCTGCTGTTGGGGTGGCAGTGAAACGTGATAGCTCCCTCTGGGCGTATTTTCAGAGCCCAGAAATAATGCATGCTTTTGATTTGTTACTTGTAAACACACATGGTTGAAGATCTGCGATATGACCTCCAGCTTCCACTCAGGCATCTGTTAGGTTGTAATAAATGGCAGAAAATGTATCCACAAAGCCACCGCAGAGCCACTAGGTGTGTTTTCTGTAGGCTCAGTCAATTACCCTGAGAAGAGTGGGATGTCTACATGTCCCCAAAGTGGAGGATGATTGAGTAGAGTGGCTGTAATTTATTAATTATGGTCTATATTCTTAGACCGCGGTTCTGGCTTCATTCAATTTGTATGGATTGAGGGGTAATTACAGTCTATGTGTGTGTGTGTGTGTGTGTGTGTGTGTGTGTGTGTTGGGGAGAAAGAGCTAAAGATCTGTTGTCGTCATTTAAATCACAGCTTCTTCTCTCAGTACGATTTCAGACATTTTCCTGAGGCTTTTGTGTGAGATTATATGACTCATCTAATTTAGGAGTAGAAGAAATGCAACCAGAAAAAGCCAACATACAGAGTACCTGCTAATTGCATAGCTAAGACACAACAATTGAGTTCCTTGGCTGTAACTTGACTACACAAGTCTGTCAGCTGATTGATAGGCACAAAAGAAGAAAACAGCAAATGCGCCAAGTCTCTGGTAAAAGCGAATGTCACAAATAATCTGACTTTGGTTGCCCAAGATACATCTTGTCTCTCTGACCCACTATAGATTCCACACAGATGGATCTTGTTAATTTAACCCCACGCTAACATTCCTGCCTGTTTGGCCATCTCCCAGGCTGCACGCGTCACAGGCCTGTAATGGACAGGCTGGTGCGCTCGGTGCTTAGCTCAGAAAAGGCAGAGAGGGGAGACATCAACCGCTTTGTGGTGCTAATGAATGGAGGCACACAAAAGGCCAGGAGCTGGCCATTTACAAAGCCTGCAAATTCTGCTGGCTAAATAGATAATATTGGCAGACAGGGAGGCTTTCTGGTCTCTCTTTATGTGAAGGGAAAAAAAGTTCAGCCATTAAAAAAATATGCATCGCCCTACTGTCATATCATGATTTCAAAGCCTAATTGATCAAAGGGGATGTTATTATGCTGTAATTTTCTGTCCAATATACTACATAATGTCTGATAGCAGTATAAAACATGATCCATATTCCAAAACCTGACCCAAGTCCCAATCAAAGTTGACTTTACCATATTTTTTTGCAATATTGTGATAACTGCCTCCACTCACCTGCATAAAAACAGCTGTATTTTCAGTATTTTTACACCATTCGACTGCATTTTTAGAACATTAACACGTGCACAGTTGTAAAGTAAAGGCAAATATGTTTAGAGCTTTTTAATTAAAAGGCTAAATCAGCCTTTATCTCACCAAACAATACAGAACAATAACCCTCAAAGGAAATGTCGTGTTGCACTCACGGAGGTAAATCATGCTGTGGTTTTGACTACAGCATGAACATATGCATTTTTAAATACCATCTGAAGGCTTTATTATAGCTGTAAAATTTGCATTTGCTGTTAGTTTCATGTAGTCTTTAATTTTGTTTTTTATTCCAGTTAGTTTTAGTGCAAGCCATTTTAGTTTCATCTGATGGGCAATGTTTAATCTGGTAAAAGCTTAAAAGAATAGGCTGAAAGTTTTACTGAAGGTCTTGTATAGTGTAAAGCAAATTTATTCTTGTTCAAAATAAGCTATTAACATTGCAGACAGTTAATTAGTGAGCTGCAGTTATTTGTGTGATGGTCAATTGTCTAGTAAATGTAAAGATAATACGGATGGGTCATGGGTACATGCTGCTGCATAAAATTTAAAAAATGCAATTCAAACAGATTCCTAGATAACAGCATATCTTTTCACTACTTCCTGATGACAAGAAAGAGAGAAACAGAGGAAACTAGATCTAAAGTTGTCTTTAATTCATGTATTTGTTGAGTTTATGGTCAAATGTTCGACCAAATTTGAGAAATAAATGTTTCTGCTTTCAAACTTTTCATTTTAGTAGTAAGTTTCCTGAAGAACCTCCTGAAAGACAGATCTATTAGTTGCACGGCATTTTTCAACCAAAATGAAAATTGTTGGGGAAATTACCGGGACGTTCAGATTTCTGTAATTGCAGCGTCGCACTCAAAAGAAAACTGGAATTGGAAATAATTTGCTGCAGAGTGTGTGTAGGAAGCCGCAAAGGGAAAGCTAACCATGCAATTACAGATGAGAAGAGTGCTGCAGCATCACAAGTGTCTGTAATGAACTAGTGAAGACACCAGCACTTATACATGGAAGGCGATGATAAAAGCTGCCTTGTAATAGCGTGTGATTAAACTTGGTAAAATCTATTTTTCACTCGAGCACTAAGCCACAGTGAAGAGTCCCGTGGAGAGATTCTGCATCTGTCAGTTTGAAGATGACTCAGTGTGTGTTCTCTAAAATTCACCGCCCGGCATGCTACAGCAGTCATTGTAAAGAGCTCTTCAAATGCTCTTTTGTTAATTTAGTTAAACATCAACTGCTAGAGTTCATATTTTACATATTCCTACTTAACACAGGTGGAGATTGAGTTTCAGTAAATTTGAATACTTACTTGAATGCATTAATATTCATTACTAAATAATTTCTTTGAATATGAAATGAGGTGAGGACAAAGTAGGCGATGCTGTCAAAGCTTTAAGTATATGTAGTTATCTTGTATAATGTGATTGAATCAATAGTGATAACTAACAAACAGAAGAAGCTTGACAGGGCCTGTGATGAGTCAAAACCACTAAAATGTCAAATTGTCTGATTTGTAAAATAGGTCATTATTTAGTGTTCAAGTGATATGTTACTTTAGATGAAATGTAAAAACTTGCAGGATTTATGGAAAGAACAGGGACAGATGCCAGCTTGCAAATATTGTTATAAATAAACTTTTTGTATAAAATTTTAGTTGCATCGCTAACCCACTAAGATACTTTAAGATAAGATAAAACTTTATTTATCCCACACTGGGGAAATTTCCTTGTAACAGCAGCATATAGCATTGAGACAGAATAAATAATAGTGCACACATGCAAGTGGAGTGAATTTTACCACGTCTACACACACAAAATGAGAATAAAAGAAATAAATAAGGGGCATCAGAGAGGAAATATTGCACTCAAGTTGGAATGTACAAATTGCACATGATCATTTATAGTTGGGATTATTTATACAATGCAATTATTAAAGTGCAGAAGAAAACAGACTTGTATTTGCAATTGCACAGCCGAACTGAGCAGCAGTAGTACTGTCTGAATGGCTGAGTATTTGGGTGTTTTATGAGTGTGGAGTGTATGATGTCCATATGATATCACTGTGTGGAGTTGTACAGTCTGATGGATGTGGGGAGGAATGACCTGTGGTAGCACTCCTTCCTGTACTGTGGATTTAGTGTTGTTAAATTCAGAAACATTAAACAGTTTAATTTTTTTTTCCTTTTATTTCTAATACAGAAATGTTGCCACAAAGGTCTGCTAAATGCAGTCAACACATTGTGGTTCAGGGACCAGTGCATTTAGAAATATCATTTTCCCAACTCTAGCTTGTAATTGCAGAAAACACAGAAGCTTTCAGTACCTTCAGAAGAAGTTGAGATATGTTAACGGGTGTTGAAGGTATTTCAGGCATTAAAAACGTAATTTAAAATCAAGAAGTTTTCTTCACCACATTGCTCTTCAATTCAGTTCAATCCAGTTGTATTTGTATCGTAATCCAAATTATCTGTCAGCGCTTCACAATCCAAGGACAAAGCTTCAAAGACTGTATGGAGAGAGAACCCAGGAAACAGAAATGCACAAGCCTCAGAAAAACTTAACAGAAGAAAAAAACCTGCAGCAGAACCAGGGCTCTGGGTAGGCGGCCATCTGCCTCAACCGGTCGGTGTTAGTGGACAGAGGACAGACGAAAGAGCCGAGATAACGCTACAAACAACACAGACAGTTCCTTCAGTCAGATCCCTTCCCGATGGGGAAGTGAAGCCACCAGACTCCTTTGACAAAACCATTTTAACCTCTCAGAACCCAGGAGCTGCTGCTGTTGTCTCCAAATGCCGGTATCAACTCACCTCGACATTACTCGGAACAGGTTTTATTTGCATTTTCATTACATAATAACAGGTGAGATCAGGACTTTTGCTGTAGTTCGAAATGAGCTGATGAGATACAAAAAGTGCGATGGTGAATCAGGAATCGGGTCAGTCCAAATTTGTTACGGTGTTGATACATACTGTATATGCTTCACATTTTAAAAAGCCACTAGAGGCATGTGTAACACAAAGATACACGTTCTTGAATATAGGGGCTGAGCCATACAAAACTTGACATCATGTGTTTACACTATGAAATTCAAACTCCAGGGGAACTATACCATTGCTATGAAATGCACTGTTCTGGTACCTAGACTTGGTCAAACCAAGTGAACTCGAGCAAAGTTGAGGGTTCATTTCAACCCATATCTGAGGTTTAGTAAGTGATATTTAAGCCCCAGTTGAAATTGTTTGGAGTTAGTTTGTTCAAACTGCAAAAACACAAACTTATAGGGGAAACATTGGACCAGCAGCTCCCTTGTCTTTTTTTTTTTTCACTTGACCTTTTCTAGACGGCTAACGCATGTTCTGCTGCTGCCCTCGTCCACTGTAGTACAGTTTTTGGCTGCATTGGTGGGACGCTTGTCTGCCATCTACTGCAAGTTTAGTTCTGTCACAACACAAATTCACTGATAGACAATACATGAATGTTGAGTTATTGCTTTGTTTTAGCATTATAAAAGCAAACGAGCAAAAACAATATTGAAAAGGAGTAGGTTGAAGCCTCTGCTCATTGCACCTAACCAACAATATGTAGACTTGTTGTCGACTCAAAAATCAGTTATGTATTTACTGTCAGTTTTATACTTGTTAATCATCTGGTATTATATTTTTTTAAATTTTATTATATCTACAGTACTGTGCTGAAGTCTTAAGCCACCATGGGCTTGTTGTCTAATCTTCATTTCTAATGATCATACACATGCACACAAATGAATCAGCATAATGTTAAATTGTTATGGAAGCAGTACTTGCACAGTATAAATACATAGAAATCAGAACTGAAACTAGCTAGATACTTTTATTTTCTGATCCAAACAGTTCAAGGCGAGGTGACACTTCATTGTGGAGAAGCTGAAATGTTTGCTTCTATATTTCCTGTTTATTCTGGTTCTATCATTATCTATCGTCATAGTCTGATAAAACAACAAATCCAAGGTGGCCTAACACTTTCGCAGAGTACTGTATCACACTTTCTCATTTCCATTGCTGATGCATCCCGCAATTTGACTCTTGACTATTCTAAAAAAAAAAAAATCTTGTATTTTACTTTTTACTTTCTCTGACTTGGAATAACTTCTGCATGTAATCTGGCAATGTGCTGTCGTACACCCTGAACATCAGTGATACTCTGAATCCGAGTACCCTGTGAATTTAAGGATAATTTGTTGCTTTGCGATAATAAGCCTTGTTTATGACTCTGATAGCTCTCTTTTGAAGTAAGAAGATTGGATTACTAATTGTTTTGTATGTTTTTCCCCAGACCTCTACACAGTAACTTATATGTGGAAGTAATGAAGGAACAATCCAGTATATTTAATAAGCTTAGGTTGTGAATGTTGATAAACCTACTATGTATAAATGCCTCAAAATAGACTGTATTTTAAACTGGCTTGGCTCCTCTTAGTGACTAAAAGGATTTTATTTCATTGCATTATCATATGTGATTTAGTGTCTGATGTAAGGTTTTTCTTTGGTCACTGTGAATTAAATGGCAGTTAAGTCTGCTCTATAAAACAGCAGTTATTTGTTTTGGTGATCCAGGATATTACTGTGATCTCAAAGTAAAGGCTGGAAGATATGATCAATAGGGATTCATGAATAATAAAGAGGCAGAGCAGAGCCGAGACACTTAATTACAGTTTCAAAAGCCATTCTCCTTAATTGAGGAGAATAAAGGTGGTGAAGTGGACTGAACGGCGACATTAGAAATGTACTTGGCGATTATTTTTTTTTAATGCAACGAGAACGTGAAAAACAGCAGCTGGTGGCCTAATAATAAATTCTCACTGTGAAACGCTAACATTTATCAAGGGTTATTGTTGAGTTTTTGTGTTTGACATTTAATGCGCTGCTTTATTTTGCAGCTCTGGTCATTTCCTCTGACCACCTGTGAGCAGAATATCGTTCTTTTAATGTACGGGCTAATGCGCTGCATATCCAGACAGTGTGTGCAGCAGATACAGCTTATAATTGACAGCCCTGCCATCTGTTACAGTTATGTGAAATTATGGATAAACTAGTTAACAGACACTTTGGCCCATTGTCTGTTGTTTTGATAATCACCCTTAATAACGGACGGCATCAATATGGTCTTTAAACCTGATTTGGGAGTTAATGGAGTCAGATGGGGGCAGTCAGTGTGTGCTCTGGGGGTAATACTGTTAGAGATGTTCGTAAAGAGCAAATTAAATCAGTCATAGATTGTGGCCTCTCAAGTCAGCCAGACAACCAGACCCTTTGAGGAGAAAAAAAAAGGACGGGGATTCATATTTTAACCTCTTGCAGAAAATGCACTTATGTGGATGGAAATAAAGTCAGAGCCGGGTGAATGGATGTAAATGGTTATTGCAGAGAGTCTAATGGCTTCCTGTTAGCAGAGGCAGGTTGGTTGGAAGTACAGACATACTGTACTTCATGCAGCATTGCAGAAGTGAAACTGATTTTTTTTTTTTTTTTTTTGCCATCATGGCTTACAGTGAATGTCGGCTCAGTTAGTTCCTTCATTAAGT
This sequence comes from Pseudamia nigra, assembly GCA_029823295.1. NCBI lineage: Eukaryota > Metazoa > Chordata > Actinopteri > Kurtiformes > Apogonidae > Pseudamia > Pseudamia nigra. Next base: position 24,404 of record JAQQAE010001074.1, read on the forward strand.
TTTAGTGTTTTATTCAGGATGTACTGTGATTAACCTTCGAGCAGTGAGGTATTTCTATTGCATTAGGATGCTGGTGTCTTTCCTGTGGCGGAAAATAAGTAAGTACTGAACTTTACATGAGTGCAGCCTGTCCTTGGATTTAACTACAAAAATAAATAAAAGTCCCCCAGTGGATAATTACTGTTTTTAGCTGCAACAAGTTATTTAATCCTTAATGATGCAGTGAGGAGCTTCTCATTTCGTCGTTCTTTTGCTGTCAGTTGTTTCTTTTTTTCCTTTCCTTGATGGCATGACACGGTCCAAGATGACAGTTGCAAGATTTGAACAATGACAGTCATTCAGTGAGCATGAGTCACCATTTGCACACATGGATTGGCCTCCAGAGTCCAGACCTTAACCCGAGTGAGAATCTTTGGGATCTGCTGCAGACCTTGCACAGTGCTCCATTATTATAGCAACTCAGACAAGATTCATGCATTTTCAACATTGTTCATTAACACTGAAAACATCTAAACTGCAACAGAATATGTATGGAATTATGTAGTAAACAAAAAAAATACTTAACAACCCAGAACATGTTTTATGTAGCCACTTTACTGTGAGGAGAGCTTTGCACACTCATGGCCTTCTCTCATCAGATTCATGACGAAGTCACCTACAATCATTTTCAAATCACAGGTGTGCCTTGTCAAGAGAAGTGAAGGTCAGTCAGTCAGTCTGTAAAAACTCAAGAACTTTGAATGTGCCCCCAAGGGTTTTCCAAACCAAGACCATCAAACTGTGATGAAACTGGCTCTTATGAGGACCATCCCAGGAAGGCAAGACCAAGATATGTTTATTAGAATTACCAGCCTCAGAAACTGGAGACAGTCCTCATGACAGCCAGCATTTTCACAGCAGGTGAAGTTGAGAGGGCACGGAGAAAACAGCAGGTGATTGGGAGAGTGACATTTCTGCAGCTTTGACATTTTAGATTAAAATCAGAACACCTAGGCTTATATGTTATTGCCCAATTTATTTCGATGTCAGCAGAAATCCTGTTATATCTTGGGTTTATCCGTATTTGTTTCAGCTCTCATAGTGCTCGCCCCTCCCCTTTACCTGTTCAGGTGGTCGGGATCATGCAGGTGAGAGTGAGAAAGCATAAATATTGGTGATCAGGGATTGAGACAGAAAGGGAAGTGGCAGCTTGCTGTGAGGCTGCAGTTGAGGTTTGCTGATCAGTTTGAACATTAGTTCTTTTATTTGAGTCCCCTGGGGTGGTTGTTGTTTTGCTGCACGTAGTCCTGCTTGAAGATTTAGTGTCAGAAATCAGGACTCGGTACGACAACCCCATGATTCTATACGTGTTTCACACTTTAGATGTCTTCAATATTCATGTATGGTGTTAACGTAATACAAATTTAAAAAAAAAATCACAACACATACTTTACATGTCATTTAAAATTCTTAAACGAGCAGCAATTCAAAACCACAAGCATCAAATCCTCACATTTGAGAGGCTGCAACTAACAAAAGTCTGGCTTTGCTTGAAAAAATAACTGTAAAGATGATCCAGTTTCAAAATAGGTGATTCATTTTTTTGCCAACCAGCTAATCCATTAAAGGGATGATTGTAGCAGCACTAGAATTAAATCAACAATTTGAAATATTCTCATTCTTTGCAGCAGGTAGATAAATGATGCATCCAGTGAGCCAAACCACACAGCGTTTACCTAATTGGTTTGTTGTCTCCAGGCAAAATGACAGCAAACCACTTTTGGCCCAATTTTATCACGTTTGGCTCATCAACAAAGATGTTTGGTGTGTTACTCAGTGTTTCTCCTCATGTGTATGTGGTGAGACACAGCATGGAACAAAGAGCCGGTCGTCTGAAGCCGGTGTGGCGTTACGCTCACTCAGAGTTCACGTGAAACACGGCACCCACTGCTCCAGGTAACAGCTCCTGCTGACTGATACGCCGCTGGGATTCTTTGACTCTATCGGAGCAAAAATCTGAACTTTGTGAATGGCAGTGCACGCAGGTGGTGACACGTCCCTGCCCAATTACACAGTTTCACAATATTCATCACGGCACTTAGATCTTTTACTGAATTAAAAGTAACAATGGCACAGTGTACAAATACTCTGTTACACATGAACAGATGAGATTCAAAGTTTTATTTAACTAACGGTGCACAGGTTTCAGCATAGTAACAGTTTGCAGGATGACCCTTCCCTGGTCCAGTTATTGATGCATTAATACATACACTGGAGCTGCAACAGCTAATACCAGATTTAGTATAGAATATTTCATCTAATAAGTATTTTTTATTGTTTGTTTATAGTAATTTTATGCAAAAATGACCAGATTGCAGGTCATAGAATGTGAGGATTTTTCATAAATCATTGTGATTTAAATACACTGTTGCCTGTAAATTTGTAGTAATTTGTTTTCAGACACATTTCTCTTTTTGCTCCTGTTCTTGCACATCAGCATTTTTTGAGAGGATATACACTTTATCAAGAACAAATCACCTCGTCATAATCATTTCATGAGAAGAAGTAAAATATATTTTATTTCAACTGCATGAGCATGGAATAAAAGCTAATTTGACTGCATCACTTTGAGTTGAATTGTATTTCATTATTATTGGTATTATTTTCTGGGGAAAAAAAACAAATCACTGGAGTTGCATCCCTGTGTTTCTACAGGAAGAAATGATGCAGAAATCATTGTATTTATGTAAACCCTTTCATGCATGAATTAATAATTAATTGTTGAGTATATGACATTTATAACCTTGTGGTACTTCCAAACAATCTTTAAAATAATGTCACTTATTTTGAGTGAGGTATTAGTAAAAAAAAATGGCTAACTTACAGATGTGGATAAAATTGTTGGTCCCCTCTGTAAGTGATAGAAAAACCCACAATGGTCACAGAAATAACTTCAATCTGACAAAAGTAATAATAAAAATGTTATGACAATTAACCAATGAAAATCAGACATTGCTTTTGGATTGTAGTTTAACAGAATTATTTTAAAAAACAAAATCACAAAACAGGCCTGGACAAAAACAATGGTACCATTAATTTAATATTTTGTTGCACAACCTTTTGAGTCAATCACTGCAATCAAACGATTTCTGTAACTTTC
>JAQQAE010001075.1:0-11527 GCA_029823295.1 Pseudamia nigra
GTCTCTTCAGCAGGTGATTTCACTGAATTCCTTCCCACTGATTGCAGTTCAGTGAAAACACCTGCTTTAGTGAGTGGTTGGAAAGAAAACCTGCAGTGTCTCGTGCAGTGTGCGTGTGTGTGTGTGTACACACACTCACTCTACTGGACTGGGATCCAGTTGTCCGTCCGTCCTTCGTCACGGGGTTCAGTCCACTGTGGGGCCAGGACCGAAACAGACCCACAGGTTTGGAGATGCTTTGATCCAGTTATTCCGACATCACAATGTGGTCCTTGTCTAGGTTGTTTGCATCCGTGCACTGCCCAGTCTTTTTGTTCCAAATCCACTTCAAGAACTAAACATTCACTTGCAGCTTCATATTTCCTCCCCACTCACAGGTGCCATTGTAATAAGATAATTGACATTATTACCGCTTCACCTGTCAGGGTCATACTTTTCTGGGTGATTGTTGTATGTTTATTTCATGATCTGCAGGATTGGTTTTCTTTATTTGCATTTTTGAGTTTTAAATTGCGCACTCATTTGTTGTTTTTTTTTTTTTTTAAACAGCCAGAGGCTCCTGCTGCCTCATCACATGGGACTCAGCGCCCAGAAGAGGAGGATGATGGGGACTTGAACAAAGCTTTAGGTGTCCAGCGCTTCCAGCAGATCCTTAGCCCTGCTGCTGCCGTGCCTGACGAACAGCACCACAACTACCATGAGGAGGACATTGAATGTACGCATGTTTCCACAGTTAGGGAGCCATTCTAAGCTTTTGTAAAATATGTTTTTCTAAAGCTCTAAACAATGTTGCATGTTTTCATTCTGCTTTTCCGCAGATCACCGCCACTCGTCTCACCACATTCACCGACCTCTTTCCAAACTGCCCAACGAGGGCCGCAGGAAGAAGAGCAGCAAGAAGAGGAGAAAGGACAAAGATCACAAAAGCAGCCATGTGTCCAGCAGTGGCCCCATAGAGGAGGGAGAAGATGAGGAGGAAGAGGAAGAAGATAGTGGAGACACAACTTCTGCTCCTCTTGAGGCAGAGAAAGCCAAAGATGTGGAGGTAAAATGAACTGGACTCCCAACAGGAAGTGATGCGCACCGAGTGCTTGCATCATACATTGTCATTTATATTGGCTTAAATTCTGTAGCCCTGTGATATTATGTGAAGCAGAAATATAATCGCAATAATTACTCAATCATATTTTAATAATGGTTACTGTGGTTAATGATAAAATCACAAAGTTTACAACTGCATAAAGAGAAAGTATTATACGCTACAACAATAGCTATATTGTTCTTTACTGACTCAGCCCACAAATGTACAGCTGTTTGAAGGACTGTAGGGCATTGTACAGTAAACTGTATCATCACAATCGGCTCCCACACACAAGAACCACATGGCGGAAGTACAAGAGCAGCATAAGAAATGTGACATGGGTTATTCAGCTGTTTTTATTCGTTCACTATCTTGGTTCATAAGCTGATGAGGCGCATGAACTCACTGTTAAGAATGTACCACAGTGCACATGACCATAGATAGCCTGTCCTGTTGGATTACTGCTGTTCAATTACCATATTTTCCTCTATGAATATTTCAGTATCGTCTTAATCATTCATCAGTGGGGTTCATGTCAGGTTGTTATTATGATACTTTACAGAACAAGGTGAGATTTAGCCAGCTCAGACTGTGTCTTAATTGTGTTCACTGTTGCAGAACTTGAATGCCTAAAGAGTAGTTTTTCTTAGTTCATGACTTCTTTCTTGTATGCAGTTAGTGTTTTTTCTGGCTGTTTGTGTTAAGCCTCTGCTGTCTTGGTTGTTGTTCTCTCCACAGTTCTTTGTCTCGGATGAAGACCAAATGGCCAAACCAGAGAGCCCTAATGCAGCCCGTGAGCTCAGTATCGTACCACAGTCTGCCGCGGAGGAAGATAATGAAGATGCAAGTTCCACAGAGTGAGTCAAAAACCGGTTTCTAAAATGAAAAAAAAAAAAACATCCAGTATCTACAATGTTCACCGTCCACTAAGCTGAGGGTTGTAATCATGTGTTACCTGCTGTGATGATTGCATGTTTTTGTCATGTTGCTGAACCGTTCTCAGCTTCTGTGATACTGTTTGGATTGGGTGTGACCGCTTAGAAAACTTATCCGATTGGCTGAGGAAGCACACACTGTACGTTACCATGTTTCAGGCATCTGGTGGGCCTGCTGGGCACAAGCTGATGGACTAAAGTAATCCTCTCCTCACAGACCCATATATCTGTCACTATAGACGGCACAACACACCTCCACAGCCCCTGGCTCCACCTATGACATTTACTTCTACTTCATGAGTGGTAACTTTGGTTGATTTTAGTCCATTGGAGTGCAAGTTGGTCACACAGGGTTCCTTATACGATACAAAAAGAAAATAGGTGACAGTATTATTTATACATCTGAAGCAAGGTGAGTGCATTGTGTTTCTATGAAGACCCACTTTAGGGCACTTAGAGCATCCATTCTGTTTATTACCGTACATTTTTTAGTTTAATGTGGATTTACATTCGGTGCTCTGAGCCTAGAAATCCAGGAGTAGTTTAAGTGAAAGCAGCAGAGGAAGGGTCAGTTCGTGCAACCGCAGTGCAGAGATGCACATTTTTTACAGAAACAAAGAATCTAATCTACCATAGCCGTCATTGTGATTGAGCTTCAACTTTATATCCCGCTCTGCCTCCGTCTAGTAAACCAGCCTCTGCTGAGTCCCCCACTCCGCCTCCTCAGTCGGTGCCATCTGAACCTCTGGCCCGGGTGTCCAGCCGCGGCTACGACCTGCAAGAGCGCCGGCGTACAGGCAACATGACGGGTGCCGAGCAAGCCAAGTATCAACGCATCCCCACTGACGAGAGCGAGGCGCAGACCCTGGCCTCTGCTGATTTAGATGGCATTAAGAGTGAGTATGGACAAATTAGTTTTTGGTTATGTTGTTGGATTTGCTACTTTATTTCCTCTTGAAGCATGTTGTGTGTCACAGTGGATTTTATTAGATGTAAACATTTATACTTTCTTTTATTATAGGTCTGTGTATCACTTCAGATATAAAGTGCTTTTAAGTATTAAAAAATCTTTTGAGACTTTTTTTTTTAGGATATTGCATGCCTTTATCTGATTGCAGACTGTAGAGAGGAAATGGGGTAGTGAGATGCGGAATTACATCCAACCAGAAAACACAACTCAGTTTCTCTTCACAGTGAGATACCACAATGAAAACAAATGATAAATTTGTTAAAATTGTCAGCTTTAATGTGATTTTATTAATAGTTCAATAGTTATTCACAAAAAGTAATACTTCCATAATGGTGGTTGTCTTCGGGATCTAGCTCCATAACTGATGAAGATTCAATTCAATTTTATTTTTGTGTAGCTCCATATATAGTCATGACGTCCTGAGACATCATGACTATACAGACAATCATTTACATTCACAACTATGGACAATTTAGAGTAGTCAGTTAACCTAGTACATGTTTTTGGTTGTGGGAGGAAGCTGGCGAGAACCCACGCAGACACAGGGAGAACGTGCAAACTCCACCCAGAAAGGCCCAGGACCTTCTAGCTGTGAGCCACGAGTGCTACCCACTGCACCACCGTGTCGCCCCACAGATAAGATGCATCATATCTGTGGATACATTACTGAATCAACAGACTTTCTGCTATAATTTGATGTCAGTTTTATGTCTATAGCTTTATTTACTACCTTACAGTAGCTATTTTTCCTCGACTCCCCTAAATGGAAGCATTCTGGGTCACTATATCTGGACAACAACAAAAGCATAACCTCCTTGGCAGTCTTAACAAGGGTTGGAACGACATTAATACCCCTTTCTGATACTTTTTATCCTCTTTAGGCAACGCTACAAAACATCTACCCTGAGTATGTTTTTGCATTTTAAATCTCTTGATACTCAACATTACACAACACGGCAGAAGTAGTGAGCTTTCCTGATGCTCAGATACCACCAAAAACATCTGAGCGAGGGCAGGGGCCGCCTCGGGTACGTCTGCATTACATTCGGTTCCCCGCTGCCCTGTGACGTTCCCGGCGGAGCATGAATTTGTGTTTGAGGTCGGGCTGATTTACGTCAGGGAGCCGACCCCTCAGCAGAGAACAGCAGCTTATCAAAGAGTGTGGCAGACAGGTCCGCGTTATTAAATTAGCCATTCCTGCTGTCAGCTGAGGCCCTGCATTCAGGCCTGAGCCAACATGGTGGCTAATTGTGAAACTTGGCTCTCAGTTCACCACCTCGTCATCATTAGTGGAATGAAACTTAGTGAAGACTTAAGTAGACTAGACAGCAAAACCAAAGCTTGTAATTGAGGGTATGGGTTTCATATGTTCCCTGATACTATAGTGCACCTTACGACAAATATTCGTCATCACTTATTTCTTTGTGTCTTCTTTTATCTGCTTGCCATCACTGTAAATCATCCTGGGAAAGTGGCTTTCTGTCTGGCTGCTGCTCAACAACAGGAATTATTAGATCACTGTGCCTCCCCTTTTCTTCGACCTGAGCAAATTAACACCTCGGCTGGCTGATGCATTTTGATTTTTCATCCCCCACAAGGTCAGCCATTGGTCAAAAAATGGCAGATTTTTTTTTTTCCCAATTTGTCAAAATCTTTCGCTTTTGAAAGTGGCACTTCCTAGTATATGTAGGGAGCAGGTTACGTAGACTGATTGCCACGCCAGCTCTAACCCTACGCCCACCAAAAAACGCTCCACATGCCACTTAGGGCTGATTTTTACTCCAAGACCTGCCCTGGTCTGTTCACACACCATGGACTGACCCAGTGTTAGGCTGCTAGACTAGGAGCTGAAAATCTAAAAGGATTTTTCTCTGTTCTGGAATGTATTATTTTGCTTTTCGACGTCTGGCACTGACACATGTTGATGAAGAATTTCAAAAAGTTTACTGTTTGTTACATAATACATACAGCCTCTGATGAAGGTAAGAAGACACTTTGTATTTATCAGTGGAATGGCACCTGGTTTTTAGTTTTTGCTTCAAATAATATAGTTTTAACATTGTAAAATTATGTCTCACTGTGAATCTCAAAATTGACAGTTATTTAAAGTATGCAGCCCAGCTTTGTTTGTTTTTATCATCGGTATTGTGCTGTTTTCCTGTGATAAATTTTTTTTGCCAGCATTGCCACCGGTCTTTGAATTCTTAAGGTCTGACAGGACAGTTCACAATGTTCTATTGTGCCTTTGCCACCCGGTGTCTTTTTCCACGTCCCGTTCAATGCCTGGTGTGGTGCCAGGCTGGGTAACTGGGTAACCCTACTCCCTTTTGTGGTATCTCACAAACAAAAATCAAAGTGGCCCGGCCCTCTGAGACTTGATGCACTGAGATTTGAACTTGGGTTGAAAGGTCAGTGCACAAGGCCAAATACAGTGTGCAAGGCCCATCCTGGAACTTGTTTACAGTTTCCCCCCCCCCACATAAATATATTTGATACAGATCTGATACAAAGCTCTGGAAAAAATTAAGAGACTACTGCAAAGTTTTGTTTTTTTGTTTTTTCTGAAATCAGCCTCTCCACATGTATGACAGTCATTCCATTCCAGAGTCAAGAACACCCCATTCTACGATTTGTCATGTTGTGCAAACTAAATGGCAACATTTTTACTTGGAATTTGTGAGAAATGTCAGTTATTTAGAGAATGAACAAAAATGTTATTACTTAAATGAAATGGCTACCTACAAAAAGTGCTATCAGTGAATATGATAACTTCGCAGTGGTTTTTTATTTTTTTCCACAGCTGGACATTAAGTTCTATACAGTATTGAATTGGGTTGTGACTACAGTGTCTGGAGTAATCTTCTCTGAAGGTCATCCACCCCCTCATGTTTATTCTCCACCAGGTCATCGTTTTGAAGATGTTCCTGGTGTGCGTAGACACTTGGTCAGAAAAAGTGCCAAGGGACAGGTGGTGCACATCGGCAAAGACCATAAAGAACCAAGCACCAGGATTCGTAAGCAGGACCGAACACCACATGAGGTGAGATATTACTCATACACATCCATCTCCTGTGCCATGACACCAGCACACTGATAGTTAATACAGATGGTGGTTTGTCCTGGTTTTAGCGTTTTTGTCTAAAAGTTATGTCCTTTTGTTACTTAAGAAGTTGAGTAAAATCAAAAGCGCTTTTGGAAGTTCAATTTCTAGGTTTGTTTTATGGTGTTATATTGAAACTGGTCTGTAGTCCAAAAGTAACAAGAATGAACTCTACCAGGACAATAACTAACCCTCTGTCTATTTTTTTCAGTTTGCTTATTAACATATTTAGCCTCTAAAATAAGGCTCATAATCTTAAATAATGCTAAAACGGATACATAACAAATTTCATACTCCGTTTAAATGGTCTGACCACTGTAATTACTCTATTTAGCATTATGGGCTTTTGTATAACATCAGTATTGCTTGTCTGGCAAGTTTTTTAAGTCCACTATTATTTGTCCATGTTTAAAATATTTGATTTTGCACCACTTTACCTTACAGAATTTGTGTCACATGCTGTTTCATATGTTATACAAAGTCCTGTCACTTAAGTCTGATTTACACAGATACTTTGCCAAAGTCACAACAACACAATGTTAAAACGTAAAAACATTTCTCTTGACGAATTACATGACCACAGTCATATACTGTATGTATGTATGTATGTAGGAATATGAGGACTACTAGTTATTTCATTACTGAACATGTTTGTTTCAGGTTTCTTCTAGGTATAATCTAAATATTGCAGTATTGTCAATCCAAAATGATGCAACAATAAGTTTTTAGTCAAATGACCACGACTTAAATGAATCACACAGCCTCTACCAGAAGAAGACTTGTTATAATTTCTGTGTTGTAGTTTATTAACTCTCCTATGCGTCTGAAGAAATGACATCCAATGTAATTCAGAGTGTGAACTGTGATTCGACCTTAACATGTAATATTCTAAACAGATTGCTGAGCCCCACTTTAAAATGTTTTGTAGGTACAACTCATTTTACCTTTCTTCCATAATTACTGTAGCATTATGACAGCGCATTGAGAATTTAACACAGATTATGTCGAGTTGGATGTGGTTTGTCCTGGTTTTAGCTCCTCACTGAAATCAAAAGTGGTTTAGAAGTTAAATTTCAAGGTTTGTCTCATGGTTTTGTAGTGATAGTGGTCTGTGGTCCTAAAGTAACAAGAATGAACTTTACTAGGACAATAACTAACTCTGTTATTTTTCAGTTTCTTGATTTTATTTTATCCTCTAAAATAAGGCTGGTTACTCTCATAATCTTATATTACAGTCAAACAGATAAATAGCAAATTTCCTACTCATTCAGTTAAATTCAGTTAAAAATCACCTGACCAGTGTAATGAGTGTATTTAGCATTACGGGGCGTTTGTAACACAAATACTGCTAGTCTGGCCATTTTTTTTTTAAAAGTCCATTGATAGTGAGCTATTATCTTTCTGCATTAAAAATCTTTGATTTTATCCCCACTTTAACTTACAGGAGTTTGTGTAACATGTCTGATTTACAGACGCACTTTGCCAAAGTCAGGGTGCAACAACACAACGTTAGAGTGTAAAAACAATTTCAGTTCAACTATGGACAAATTACATGACCACAGTCACACACGTACAGGTAAGAGTATGAGAACTGCTGGTTATTTAAGCAGCGCGCATTTATTTCAGTTTTCCTCTGATAATCGTCTAAACATACTGTCAGTCAGTATGATGCAGCAGTGAGTATAAGTCAAAGACAACAACATAAAGGAATCACACAGCAGCTGAAGTCAGAACAGTAGTGAAAATTGTTGTGCTTTGGTTGTTATAGTTTGCTAACTATCCTACACTTTGTAAAAAATGAGATGAAATTTAACTCGAGCTAAAGTGTGATAGTTATCCTCCCTTATCAGAATCTTCTGAACAGATTGTTCAGGCCCACTTTAAAATATGTTGTGAATAAATATGATGTACAGTATGTTACCCACGTACTGTTACTGTTTTTATTTCACCTTTTGATTTACCTTACAAAATTTCTATATGTGATGGTGAATCCTGGGAAATGTTTTTTCCCTCTTTTCCTCCCTCACACTGTTGTTGATAGACAGGAAGGAAGGAGACAATTAAAAATGAATGAATGAGTTCTTTCCTTTCACACACAGAAAGGGGGAAAGAGGGGAGAGAGGAGCAGAGGTAACCAGACACGGGGAGCTCCTGAAAGAGGGAGGGCTATGTTTTATTAACACGCGCACATTCTCATGCACTGCAACGAGCCCCCAGCAGCCCCGGTAGACAACAGGTCCCTGTCAGGTGTGTGCGCTCACGTCGTTGGGAGATGAATTACCCGCCAGCATGTGCGTAGAATCGAGGGTCCCCTCCTTTATGCCGCTGTCATTTGTGTCCGTGTTTGAGTCCTCTCCTGCACCGTCTCGCTCCTCCAGTGGTTACCGGTGGTTCTGTACCGCTCCGCATCACGGCCAGAAGGCTTCCTGCTGGACATGGACTCCAGTCAGATGTTTCGGTACCAGAAGGTGAGGCTGGGTGACCGGCCGGAGCCAGGTTTGACCAGTGTGAGCGTGTTTTCACAGGCATGCAGCAGAAGATGGCACAGCGTGGCGAATGAGGAAATAGATTGGTCTGACCAGCATGATGTTCAAATAATAACCTGTTAACAAATGCCGGGTGCGGCTTAAGGGTTTTACAAAGATGTGTTTTCTGAGACATTACCACTTTTCTAGGCTGTTTCTGTATTTAAATTTTGATATTAAAGAACGCTTGTGTTGAGTGCTTTGAATAACTCACAGTATCCTGATGAGCATGGGGCCTGTGTTTCTGACTTGTTTACTTCTAAAACGGAATGCTCCACTGAAGGTATGAGGTTGTACAAGTGGACATAATTCTAAGCGCCTTGGTTACAGTGTATTTTTTTTTTTGCATTCATTTCTCCTTTTCCGGACGTTTCTGAAATTATCCTAACTGCAACAAACTATCGGCTTTGTGACGCACTTGCAGGTATTTGTGGAGCTGAATGAGCTGACCATGGACAAGAACCAGGAGATGCAGTGGAAGGAGACAGCTAGGTGGATCAAGTTTGAGGAGGATGTGGAGGAGGAGACGGACCGCTGGGGCAAACCTCATGTGGCATCGCTGTCTTTCCGAAGTTTGCTGGAGCTCAGAAAGACCATCTCACACGGTAGGCGAGAAAGATTAAATCAGTTTTTGAGGAAAAATCAGGACCGATCACTGAGCTCCGAGTGCGTGTGTGTGTGTGTGCGTGTGTTCAGGTGCTGTGCTGCTGGACCTGGACCAGAAAACCCTGCCTGGTATTGCCCACCAGGTGGTAGAGCAGATGATTATCTCTGACCAGATCAAAGCCGAGGACCGTGCCAACGTCCTTAGGGCCCTGCTGCTTAAACACAGGTGAGCGGCTGCACCAGAACGCAACAAGCACACCAGCACAGGTTTACATTTAATAACGCATTAAATAACCTGTCATGGAGATTTTAGTAGCACGTGACTCTTGCACATGCAAGGACGAAAATGGGGCTTTCCAAAATCTCCAGTTTGGCTGTAGTTTTCAGTGACCTAAACCATGTGCATGAAAGGCAAAAATGCATGAGAAATATCTGTTTATCCAGATACCTGACTGTGTGTACATGACCTCAGTCTTGAGAGGTGCAGAAGGAAGGTGTTTCTTTTCTTTTCAAACTGCCATTTTCTCCTGTGGTTTCAACGCCTGCAGCTTTAAGTACAACACGGCAATGCAAAAAAAATCCTGTTGACTAAAAGTACAGATGTAGTCAACATCAGTGTGGACACTTGTGTGTACTCTGAAGTCATCACATTATGAATGGAAGAGGAAAAAAATGGTTGACGTTTTTGTCTGCTCTTTGATTTTTTGAGACACAATTTCAGCATTTAATTAAAAAAATCAGCAATCTTTAGGGAGAAAACTCACTGTGTGTAGATGCTGTTAAATGATGAGACATCTGATATGTGAGTGCATGTGCCTTTTTTTTAAGATGTCAGTAGCCAAAAAGACTTCAAATTACTGGCTTAATTTTTAACAATTTACTGTTAAATTTTAAAAACAGTGATATATTTTGTAAAATATATGATCTGACAACTCGTATCTGAAGCTCTTAAAATAGAGAGTGCAATATTTACCTGTGAAATGCATGAGTGGAAGCATAAAATGAAAATACTCAGGTAAAACACAGGTACTTCAAAACTGTACTTCAGTTCAGTGGGATAGAAAAGTACTGAGGTCGGTAGTACTCAAGTACATTTACTCCTTTACATGTACATGAGTAGTTTTTCAAATACATGTACTTCTGAGAGCAGCTATTTTGCAGAATACTTATATTCTTATCTGTGCACAGAATTCTACTCGGTTACATTTGGCCACATCTCAGTGATTAGAGGTAAAAAAAAAAAGCTTGAAAGGCAGAAAAAATTAATTTAATTTGAAAAGGACAAAATAAATAAACTAAGAACAACAAAATGAGCTGAAATTTACAAACACGATCACCAAAATGAACAAAATAATCAGAAAATGTCACAAAGCTGGACAAAATAGCAAAGTAAATTATAAAAGATTAAACAAAACAAGCACAGATGGCATTAAAATAAGCAAAAATGAAGAAAATAGTCAAGTAAACCGACAAAAATAAACAATATGATCAATATAAACAACAAAAACTGAACAAAAAACAAATTAAGCAACAGCAGTGGTGATTAAAAATTATAGCCTCTATCTTTTTTCTGAATTTCGGTGCAGTAGTTTTTGTGTAATCCTACTGACAGACAAATACATGAACAAAAAAAGATCAACAGATACAGATTAGGTAGATTTAAAAATTCTATTATGTTCAGATCAAGGGTGAGGATTAGCAGCTATTTGACTGTCTTTCCTCTCACTGCCTCATACTTCTTGCTACTAGGTGGCTTCATGCCTTGTCACTGCCTCTCTGCCTCTTCCTCAACCTGTCTCTGCCCCCCCCTCCCCTCCCCTAGCCACCCGAGCGATGAGAAGGAGCACAGCAGCCCTTTCCCCAGGAACATCTCCGCAGCCAGCCTGGGCAGTCTGATAACTCACCATCACAGTGCCAATCACATCCATCAGCAGGAGCCGTCGGTCACCGATCCCCTCATGGGCACCATCCACTCTGCAGGGGACACAGACGCTCGCATTGACATGGAGAAGAATGAGGTCCAGGTGAAACTGAGTGTAAACTGCAAAGATGGAAAGATGGACCGATGGAAAAGTAGTGTGTTGTTCTAATTTCAGCTTTTTTGCGTGTGTGTGTGTGTGTGTGGCTCCAGCAAAAGGAGCCGATTTTGGCGGCAGGTATGCATCGATCCAAATCCAAACATGAACTGAAACTCCTGGAGAAGATTCCTGAAAATGCAGAGGCCACAGTTGTCCTTGTGGGTGAGTCGACTCTTCAAAGACTTTTTTTTTTTTTTTTTTTTTTTTTAAATGCAGTCAGGGGATTTAATAT
>JAQQAE010001075.1:11537-27541 GCA_029823295.1 Pseudamia nigra
TCATGGATGCGCATGTCCCTGTATGTATATATATCTATCTACATAGATAAATGAATGCAGTCAGTGGATTTAATATCACACTGCTACAGTTATTTTTAAATGTTGTATGTAAATGACCACACAAAAATGTTGCTTTTAATGAATATCCTCACTTACTCAGTTAGAAAACAAAGGACCAAAAATTGTCAAGAAATGTGAGCAAGCACCAGACATTGATGACACAACATTATATAAAGCTCACTACTGTGGAGTGATGGACATTTACTGCTCTGGTAACTCGTCTGGTGGTCTGAACTGCCTCCAGCGTTCCAGTGGTATGATCCTGGTCAGGTTGCCCCAGTCGTGGCATTCTTACAGATGTCGTTTTCCCCAAAGCTGTAGTGTCTTTTCGTCGGGTTGGGTGTGTTTGACAGAGGAGTAGTCATTTTGAAATGGTTGCACAAAGGTATTGTGAGTTCTGAGACACGGAACTACTCACAATAATCAAACGTGATCAAATTCCTCATGTTGAGAATTATCATAATTATCACACACTTAGTTTTATTAATTGAGAAAAGCTCTTCACAAGTTAGACCAAAAGGCGTGGTGCATGTGTCACTTGTGTCCCCTGTGTTACGATCACATTGCATTCACGTTGACCGCTGCGTGTGGTCCTCCACCAGGCAGCGTGGACTTCCTGGAACAGCCCACCATGGCATTTGTGCGGCTGCAGGAGGCAGTGGAGCTGGAGTCGGTCTTGGAGGTGCCTGTGCCCGTCAGGTTCCTCTTTGTTCTGCTGGGACCTTCCACCACCAGCATGGACTACCACCAGATAGGGCGCTCCATCTCCACACTCATGTCTGATAAGGTTGGTGAGCTTCACACACCGACGTGTAAACCCCATTTCCAGTGACGTCAGGACGTTCTGTAAAAACAGAATCTAATGATCTGCAAATCTGTTTCAACCTATATTCGATTGAGTACACTACAAAGACAAGATATTTAATGTTCAAACGTATTAACTGTATTTTTTGTTTGCCAGTCTTCACTCCATTTGAATTTGATGCCTACAATACGTTCTAGAAGAGCTGGGACAGGATCATGTTTACTATGCTGTTGTAACATGTGCAGAATGTGTTTTGACATTCTGTTGCTGAGAAAAGCAGGGACGTCCCTTTTAAAAAAAAAAAAAAAAAAAAAGACGCTGCTTGAATGGCATCAAATTTAAAATGAGTGAATATTTGCAAAAACAATAAATTTTGCAATCAGTTTTAAGAATAAATATCTTGTCTTTGTAGTGTGTTCAACCGGATATAGTTTGAAAAGCATTTACATATCATTTTATTCTGTTTGTATGTACTGTATGTTTTACACAATGTCCCAACTTCATTGGAATTGGGGTTTGTATGTCCAGTTTCTGTGTTTCAGGTTATTGTGACGCAGCACAACACTGGCTAAAAGTTTTCTTTTGTTTTCAGCAATTCCACGAGGCAGCGTACCTCGCTGATGACAGACAGGATCTGCTTAATGCCATCAACAGTTTCCTGGACTGCAGTATTGTTCTGCCGCCGTCAGACATGGGCGACGAGGAGCTGCTCCGCTCCGTCGCTCGTTTCCAGCAGGAGATGCTGCGGAAACGGGAGGAGCAGGAGGTCAAACTGATGGCGAAGGAGCCCAAGAGTCTGGAAGAGAAAGGTAAGCGCTCTGCCTCGAGTCCACTGAAGGGAATTGTTGTTGAAATGTTTTTAATAACTGCCTCGTTCCTGTCACCCAGAGGCCCTCCTCACACCTTCGAAAAAGTCTGACGACCCTTTGAAGCGCACGGGGCGCCCCTTTGGTGGACTGATACGAGACGTCCAGCGCCGTTACCCAAAGTACATCAGCGACTTCAAGGACGCCCTGAACAGTCAGTGCATGGCGGCTGTTATCTTTATCTACTTTGCTGCTCTTTCTCCTGCCATAACATTTGGAGGCCTTTTAGGTGAGTAAGATGGGGAAAGTCAGCCATGGGGGGGAATGGAAGGAAGTACATTTATTCAAGTAACTTATGATTATACACCACTAAATACTGTACCTCTAACTTCACTACATTTTATGCAAGTACCTTTTGGTTCCTAGTTACTTTGTAGATTCATAAGTGAATGTAATCAACTTCTTATTTCAATTAATAATCTGTTACCATAGATTAAGGTACAACAACGCTTTCATTTACGGTATTTAAATATAGCCCATGTATTACCAGGTTTGACACTAAAGATGAAGATGCACTATATACATTGCATGTTGTAATGCACTAATGTACTCATGTACTACTGATATGGAACTCGCTGTACTTTTACTTTTGACTATTTTGATACTGATACTTATCAAAATGTAAATTTCAGTAAGTTTTTGAATTCAGAAATGTTACTTTCGTTGTAGTTTACCTCATAGTATTTAGTATTTTTATGTGTTCCTACTTTTTGTACAAAGCCCGATGTAAGAGGCAGTTGTGCTTTGGTGCGGCTCGGGCCAAATGACCCTATTGTGAGTATGCACTTAGTTGGGAGTACCAGGACAAGTACTCAGGATTTTGAATCGTTTGCATAAAAGACAAACTAGTCAACACATGAATTTAGGTAAAAAATTTAAAAAACATCATACACTTCTCTGAGTTGCTCAGTTATTTGTCATTGCATTTACTTACATTTATGCACACAGTCAAATGAAGTACCTCATGGGTCAGAGAACTGACAGGTGGGCAGGATGAGAGTATATGGAACCTGGATGTCTGGTTTGTTGTACAGTACATTATGCCAAAAACACTCCCACTGTGCATAACACACAACCACCCTGGCAAGATCCCAAACCTGACCCGGCCACGCCTTCCCAATGATCACAGACTTTAGACTGCTTACTTTGTTCTTTAGATTTCCAAAATATGGCCTCAATATCTTATCTTCGTAGTGTGTTCAGATGAATATAGGTTGAAAAGGATGTGCAAATCCCTGTATTTTTTTAATTCACATTTTACACAACTTGACTGGACTTGGGGATTTGTGCAGATTGCAGCCAGCAGTATTGACTGTGAAAACAAATGTTTTGATTTGTATGTTCTTTGTAACACCATCAGTATTTGCTTGGGCGTGAATGTAATTTGTTCTTCTGTTCTCAGGTGAGAAAACAAATCATCTGATTGGTGTTTCGGAGCTGATCGTGTCGACGGCGGTGCAGGGTGTGATCTTCTGTTTGCTTGGAGCTCAGCCGTTACTTGTCATCGGTTTCTCCGGACCCCTGCTAGTTTTTGAAGAAGCCTTTTACACTGTAGGTCAACTGTCAGTGCACTCACTTTTACTATTCCGTGACGTAATAAGCCGTGTTATTTACTTTGCCGTGTCTTCACAGTTCTGTACTGCAAACAACATCGAGTACCTGACCGGCCGTGTCTGGATCGGGTTTTGGCTCATCGTTATCGTGATCGTCACAGTGGCATTCGAAGGCAGCTTCCTGGTCCGCTTTGTGTCTCGCTTCACCCAGGAGATTTTCTCCTTCCTCATCTCCCTCATCTTCATCTGCGAGACCTTCATCAAGCTTGGCAAGGTACACCTGAGACTCAATGATATTAACCGTTTTTAATTACATGGAGTTTTTGTTGGCACACTGAGCATTTCCATCCATGACACTAAACTGAACAGACTAAGCTTTGAATAATATTCAACATTTTGGGGTCAAATGAGTGTGTTTTTCTAGCAAGTGCACTTGAAATCTTCTGTGACTGATCGGTCTTGAAAGTTAATTGGATTGAGAGTTTAATTATTATCCAGGCTTATGATTTGTGAAGGCTTCTTATTTTAGAGTGTTATGGCACAGACTTAAGACGTTTGGCTGCAGGTTAATCTTATTTTCCAAAGTTTGATCGAGCCACATACAACTGTGATGCAGTGCTAGAAAATGTCTCCAAGGCATATGTGTGTTAATATGACCTCTTTATGTCAACGTGCAGATTTTCAAAGAGCATCCACTGAAGCGCTGTTCCCTCGATAACAGCACTGACCGAGACGCCTTGACAGAAAATATCTCCCTTGTGCTGAGTAACACCTCGATGCCCGTGACGGTAAAGGTCCAAGGCGAGCCCAACACAGCGCTGCTCTCCCTGGTGCTCATGGCCGGGACCTTTTTCATTGCATTTTATCTGCGGAAGTTCAAGAATAGTGCCTTCTTCCCTGGACGGGTGAGATGCTACACTCACATCTGTGCATCGCTTCTGCGACAATAGCTGCGAAATTATGAACCAGTCAACGGGTGTCTGTCCATGATAAAACAATCACATGCTCCCAAGGTCAAAATGAATGCGTTAATCCAGATTAAAATATTTGCATGATTAATTAGATCACATTTTTTAACTGGATTAACAAACAGTCACTCATATCAAGGAAAAAGTGATGAAATCTTATCTTCCATTTGACCCACGTCACTGCCAACTTCTTTTGTATTTACTGCTTCCAAATCAGTTTAAATGTGAAAGTATAAGTCTCTACGCATGAAACAAATGACATTAGTTAGTGATGAAAACAATGAACCAAGTGTAAAAAAGCAAAAACATGTCAGTAGAACATTACAGAGGTTCTGTTAAGTTCTACAAAGCAGGTGGAATTACTTTACACAAGTTTAAATGAGAACAAAAATATACATTTTGTCATTTTAATCTAAAATAATTTTAGTCGAGTGTCCATATCACCTTCTATCATGAATGTTTTTGCTCCCACAAAATGAAAAACAACAAATGCATATTAATTGTGATTAATTGAAGTTAATACAGTGACCCTGTGATTAATTTAGATTAATAACGAGTGGGTATTAATTGGGATTAATCAAAATTAATCCACAGTGACCCTGTAATTAATCAGATAAAAAATTTTAATTGTTTGACAGCTCTATTAATAATTGATGATATCACACAATCAGAGATGGGTCATTCTCAAGTACATTTCTGTACTTTTACTCACATTTGGATAAACCTCGATGAGTAGGAGTAAAATGTAGATTTTTTTATTTTTTTTTTTGAAGCACAAAAATGGTCAGTTAATTTTAAAAAGTAAGTTAACAAAATAAATAGACCAAGTAAACAAAATGCCCCCAAAAAATTAACAAAATAATCAAGAAAATTAACAAAAATTAACAAAACTTGACTGTCCGTCAAGTGAATTATGAACAGAAGCACAAAATAATCAAAAAATGGAGACAATCTAGTAAAGTATGAAATGACTAATGTAATCAAAAACAAAATAAGCAGCAAAAACTTAACATAAAAGAAAATATGCAACTAAATCCATAAAAGCAAATGAATAGAGCAACAGTGGTAAAAAGAAAAAAAAATCAATTGGTTAAAAAATTATCAAGGAAATTTTTAAAAAAGAGACAAAATGGAACAAAAAAATCAACCAAATAAGCAAAAAAGCTTTCAAAAATCAACAAAAAATTAGAAAATAAAATAAAAATGTCCAAAATGCCTATTTGAATGTAGTATATTAAGCTGTTATAAATTATATTTACTCGTTATTTGAATAGCTTTTTGTGAGGTTTTATGAGGTTTATGAATACTTCTACTTCAATTACTGGAATTATAAAGTAACAATACTCTCTCTGTTTACTCACTGCCTATAATGATTTTCAATCAGAGCGACTATTACTTTAACTACATGTGGCTTATAGTACTTTCACTTAAGTGGGGTTTTTGTATCTTTGCCTGTAATGTGAGAGTATTTTTTTTTTATTGTATTTTCGCTTGTACTTTGGATTTGAATACATTTTCCATTGCTGTTCTCTGTGCTGGCCTAAAAGTTGACCATATTCATCCCTGGCTTCCTGACAGTAGTTTCCTACATTCAGAAAATCACAGGTCGATGGAAATCTACGTTAGGGTTTGATTTTGATAAGTCATGCTCAGAGGTTTTCCTTTTCTGTGTTCAGCTTCGTAGGGTCATCGGAGACTTTGGCGTACCTATTGCCATCCTCATCATGGTCCTGGTGGATTACAGCATCAAGGACACATACACTCAAGTAAGACTAAATAAATTGCTGTTTGTCACCACCTTGTTTTTTTTTTTTTTCTAAGACTGGCTCACTATCCCCTCTCCGTCCCGTGTCTAGAAACTGAGCGTCCCGAGGGGCTTCTCTGTGACGAGTCCCGACAAACGTGGCTGGCTCATCAGTCCTCTGGGCTCCAACGGTGAATTCCCAATCTGGATGATGTTCGCCTGCTGCCTGCCTGCTCTGCTTGTTTTTATTCTAATCTTTATGGAGACCCAGATCACCACGTACGTTCAAATCTAGTAAAATCATGCAAAAGATTTTGTTTAAAGTTACTTTAATAAAACCAAGTATGGAATCATTTCAATGAAATAAATGCACTCAAGGGATTTAATAATGCACCACTATTTGGCCCAATTTGTGAATTTGCATAAAGACATTGTACAACCAATCCCATATGAGGACTGTTAAACACACCCAACCCTATAAAAAGACACCAAAGCTTTAGAGAAAATGACATCTGTAAGAATGCCACGACTGGGGCAACCTGACAGGGATTGTACCATTGTAATGCTGGAGGCAGGATGGACCCACTGACAAGTTACCAGAGCAGTAAATGTCCATCACTCCACAATAGTGAGCTTGCACCAGCATTGTTTGTCCAGAGGAACAACAGAAGAGTAACCATGACCTGGTCGACCACCTGTAACAACCAGGAGCCACACCCCCCCCCCTTACACCTCAGAAGCAGGTTCTGACCCACCACCGAAACTACTGGCACACACAGTAGACCAGTACAGGTAGAGACAGACATAACCACCGTATATGGTGCTCATGTTTCTTGACATTTTTGGTCCTTTTTTGTTTGTTTTGTAACTGATTAAGTTGTGATATTTACTAAAATGTAATGGGGAACAATATGTGAGTGCACACAGCACAAACCACACCTGTGATTTTACAAATACTAAATGTAGTGGTGAGTTATTAAGTCCCTCACTTCCATTTATCATACCTTTTTAACTTTAATTGTACTCACACTTCTTAGTCAAGTGAAAACCAAAATGTAGTGATGCTTTATGTTTGTGTCATGGACAGAGTTCCTGTTGCTGACGGGTTTACAAGACAACAAAGAACTGAAGTGAAAAGTGGTCAAATAGCACAGAACAAGATTAGAGCTTATGTAATAGCTCAGTGTTTAACAGAACATTCTCTCAAACATTTCTGTGTTGATTAGGTTTCATAATAGTTTTACTCTTTATGAACTATTTTGAACTATTTTTCTTTTGACATGAGAAGCATTTTACTCCTAATCTCCTGAAGGTCACATTTAATTCAACTGTATTGGTATAAGGCCAGTCATAATCTAAAATTATCTCTAGGCACTTTACAATTCAAGGACAGAACCTAAAGACTAACTTAACACTTGCTACATTAAAATGATTAATCATTCAAATGAAGTAAGGATTTCAACTCATTGGCCCAGGGACAACTGTGCAAAACACCTCACTTATGTAAGCTTCTGATCAATGTGTGCTATAAATGATTATTATAATATGGTGAATGTGAAATTTATTTGATTAATAGTGAAAATATGAATACAGGACACTTCTCTTCGTCCGTGTTCTCATCTCAACCGTGCGGTTTGTTCTCCGTGCAGACTGATCGTGAGTAAGAAGGAGCGGATGCTGGTGAAGGGATCTGGTTTCCATCTGGACCTGCTGCTGATCGTGGTGCTCGGCGGCATCTCGGCCGTGTTCGGCCTGCCGTGGATGGCGGCAGCCACCGTCCGCTCGGTGACCCACGTCAACGCCCTCACTGTCATGAGCAAGGCCGTCGCGCCGGGAGACAAACCTCGCATCCAGGAGGTGAAGGAGCAGAGGGTCACGGGCCTCCTGGTGGCCATCCTAGTTGGTCAGTAGGAAAAATCTTTACTCTTATTAAAATAACCACTTGTTACTTATTCATATGCTCATGTCTTTTAACCACGTATGCTTTAATGTTCTCAGGTTTGTCCATTGTAATCGGAGACCTGTTGCGTCAGATCCCCCTGGCTGTGCTCTTTGGTATCTTCCTCTACATGGGAGTGATGTCACTTAATGGGATCCAGCTCACTGAGCGTATGATGCTGCTGCTCATGCCTCCTAAATATCACCCAGACCACACCTATGTGCGCAAGGTGAGACCAGTCATCCTGTCATCTGTTCGAAATGTTTTTCCAGTCGCTCTAACTTGTTAGCGTCATCATCAGTGTAATTTGGCTGCGGTTGACTTCTCCCGTACACACCTCCTTCAGCAAGTACATTATATTGACTTTGTTTTTTGTCTGCACTGTACTGTTTTGCTTTCTGTTTGTATTTGTAGGGCCCTTTGCCAAAACCACTTTCTGTGTCTCTTTTTATAATAAATCCAAATGTCATGTAATGAAAACAGAAAAGGCGCAAATAATCCCTAGTGTGTAAATATGTACTGTGTGTAAGACAACAAAATAATGCATTTTTGTTTTGAAAGCAAAGGAAAATAACTGACCATATACAAACACATTCACACACAAACACAAAAAAGGAAATCTCAACACACCTGCCCTCCATCTCTTTCATTCTGCTCTTAATAATGGCACATGACAAAGGTTCCAGTGGAAATAAATAATACCAAAGACAAATGGTGGATTGTTTTTGATCCACAAATTAAAGGTTTTTTTTTCATATTGAAATGAGCAGAATGGTAATGACGTACGAAACCCTTACATCATTGTTTTTTTTGATGTCTTTATCCTGGCAAAGTGTCACATGACGGCTCTGTTTCCTCCAGGTGCGCACGCTGCGGATGCACCTCTTCACCTGCATCCAGCTGGTGTGTTTGGCCGTTCTCTGGGCTGTCATGTCAACACAGGCCTCACTCGCCTTCCCCTTCGTCCTCATCCTCACCGTTCCAGTCAAAATGTTTGTGCTCCGCCGCATCTTCACCGCCAGAGAGATGGCCTGTGTAAGTCCACCACAAAATGGTGCTGCATGCCGACACCAGAGCTGTCATTTGATATGCATTTTTCATTTCACTTTGCTATTTGGGGTTGACATGATGTCCACATGCATGGCCATGAGGCCCCAGTTAAGCAGAATTAACTGCTGTGGTACTATAACCCAAAATGTATTGTCCACACATGTGAACGGCAGGTCCTTAGACGACACTGTCCAAAATAGCCACATTTTACTTTGATGACACTTTTACGTTTTCACCTCAGACTCACAAGGTCGTCACTTGGAACCATTTTCAGATCATAGGTGTGTCTTTTAAGAGTTAATTTGTGCCATTTCTTTCTTTTTTAATATGCTTTACATCACCCATTGTCTTGTGCACAGGAAGTGTGGGCACAGAGTCAGTAGTCATATTAGTACTACTACAACTACTGTACAAATCCATACTATGACAGGAAACACTCAGTACGATGCTGGAATCTAGCTCGTAGCTGATCCTTTGTAACGGACTGCTGTAAATGATTCAACAGGCAACCTGCCAGTCACCTCACAGATGTACCTTATTGGTGCATGAGCTCACGCACTCATTTGCGGCACTGAAAACAGTACCGTATTTTCCGGACTATAAGTCACACTTTCTTTTTTTTCATCGTCTGGCTACGGGAGCAACGTATACTCAGGTGCGACTTGTATATTAAAACATTTTACGTGTTAGTTATTTTCACACTGAGAGCACAGCTTCACGGCAACCAGGAGGACGCGCCATGCGACTTTCCAGCAAGTCATCGGACAGATCGACAAGGCATGGACTCGACAAACGAAACCATCCTGTCGGGATCAGAAAGGCCGGAATAATTGAAAATGGAACTGGCGCTGAGTCTGGCGACAGCCGCGCAGAGGAGGAAGCGACGCATCGTCTACCTCCGGAGTTTGTTCAAAAGCAACACTGAGGATGAAGAATTTAAAGGATTTAGTGATGAGGAGTGAGATTGTGAGTTTGGGGAACTTGTTAGATTATGTTCTTTATGCTATAGTTATGTGAATAGCCTGTTGTTCTCTATTTTATTATTACTATAACTTGCCTTTCAAGATGAAATGTCTGTTCTTTGTGTCAGATTTTGTAAAATAAATTTCCCCCAAAAAATGCGACTTATAGTCCAGTGCAACTTGTTTACGTTTTTTTTCTTCTTCGTTATGCATTTTTTGGCTTGTGCGACTTATACTCAGGAGCGACGTATAGTCTGGAAAATACGGTAGTAGAGCTAGCAACTGTAGCTTACCTAACCAGAGTATGAGCAAGAGTTTGCATTTCAGACCTGGCACATGAAAAAACTTCACAAACTAAATGATAGACAGACATGCTGGATTGACATCGGTGAGGTTGTAAGCTGTGCTCACTAGCTAGTGTCCCAACACCTTTGAGTGGAGTGGACAGTCCGTTTCTTTGAATTTGATTTTTTTTTTTTTTTTGACAGGGACATGCAGAACCATACATTGACCTCAGGGTCAATATGTTTTGTGCCAGGTTTTAGCAGAACTGCTAGTTTCCACCTGCAGTCCCTGGATATGCAGATGTTACAATAAATGCTGATACTACTGAGAAATTATGTAAATGAAAGAAACAAGCTACCAGTAATAAAACATCCACACTCAAACAAATTCTATAAAACAATCCAGACTAGTCCCCCCCAATACTACTCATTCATGTACATGTACATCCAAACGGGTCATTCACACATTCAGACAACCTTCATTTCTTGAAATGAAGGTCAGCGAGTCCCAAAAACATGACAAGCTTTGAATGTGTCCCCAAGTCCAGACGCCAAAACCACTGAATGGTCACCATCTGTGTTGTAAATTGTCAGTTTCTGAGGCTGATAGTTATAATAAACTCCCCTGCAGCAGATGTGACGGTCTTCATCGGATTTGTACCGTAGTTGTAGTGGCACTGACAGAGCTGTTGGCTGAGAGAAAGCAAAGCTGTCATCAAAGTTGAACGTGGCAAATACCAGACATCGGCAAACGTTACTCACAAGCCTCTAAAAGAGATTCTCATTTTCTTGTATGTTCATGTCAGATGAGTTGAAAATGAAAATGGCAAAAATCTGAGTCTCTCCCTCTCTTCTAGCTGGATGCAGACGATGCAGAACCAAAGTTTGACGAGCGAGAAGGTCACGATGAGTACTCGGAGATGCACATGCCCGTGTAAACCCGCCGTGAGCCTCATGTTTCCACTCAGCTCCTCTTCATGGAAAACCAGAAGCTGTCAGTTACTCCACCAAACAAGCGACTTAAAAGCAGTCACAGAGCCACTGGGTGCGTTCCACGGCCCTCTGCATCACCGCTGAACCCTGACGTTTGCAGGAGGTCGCCCCCAGACACGTTATTTAAGTAGCTTCAATAGATTCGTGATCCAGCTGTATCATCACTGCTCTGTTAGAGGTTCAGAAGGTTGTATGGTGGGGCTTTTCTGCTGGATGACAGTGCTTTGTGTTTCAAACTGCCATTATCAAGGTTTTTTTTTTCATAATATACTTTTAAACATATTTCAGGGAACGAGAGATTCCTAATGAGATGATCACAGACTGAAAATCAATTGCAAGTGTAGTAGCTCGATGCACAGACTGATTCATTTTTAGCCCTGAAAGTTTGCTCTGATTCACATTGAATATGTGGAAGATATATGGGAGACATTCCTTTATATTCACATACTGAGTTATTGCTCTGGAAGTGTATGGCTTTATTCATGTTTTAAGCTCACCAAGCGCCTTATGAAGGAGATAAAAAGGTTTATTTGGAGCCGCTTCCCCTCATTCTGTCTGACCCGAGACTTCTGATCACGTCGACCACCTCCTGAAGCCTGTAGCACTTTTTAAAGACACCAAATCTGAACAATAAATGTATTTTATAGAATCATTTTATCACCATAGTGTTCTCTTAAATCCCCCTAGATATTAATGTTGCTTTGCATCTTAAATGACTGTCTGTCTGTGATTTTTAGCTAGTGCTGCTTTAATTATGTACTTGGGTGTGCAGCATTAATCCAGATCACTGTTGAACTTTTAGAGTAAATTCTGTAGTAAAATAATATCGCCAGTAGAGGGCGGTCTTGTGTCACTGTAACGTACCAAAATACAGTATCTAAACCTGAATTTTGTTTTTACACTAATGCCATAGCATCCTGTTACTATAACACGTATTTTAGTATTAAGTCCACGCAGTGGCGCTATTAACTATAGCCTCAACATTTCCACGCACATGATTAAGGCACTAATGTACTAACGTAGCGTTTATTTTCAGTTACGTCTCACTGTGTGTGGTTGGTTTTTGGGAATAGCTGTAATTTATTGGTTTGTTTGACGAAGTGCCAAACGTCTTGTGTAAATATGATTGTGGTCAGAACAATAAGCTGCAGTTCATTCATCTCACTTGTCCCAACGTTAAATCAACATTTCATCCCAAACATTCCATGATTTCTGATTTTTTTTTTTTTTTTTTTTTTTTTTTTTTATCTGGCGTCGACTAATTGTTTAAGCATTTCAGTTACATCCACGGTCGAACACATTTCCACACAAGCTGTGTAGACAATCTCAATATTCATGTATGGTTCAGAGGGAAGGATTTAAAAAAAAAAACTCTTTATATAGATGGATGTATTTTTTTGTTTTACGTCATGCTGCATCTGTTAAGCTTTGACTGCGTCCTCTGTTACTCGTTTCAGATTGACCTTTCACCTCCCTCTAAACGGCACCATTTCATGCCTGAATTTGACTGTGATCTTGTGCCTGTTTGGTGTCACAAATTTGCACAAAATCTCAAGTGCCTGTGGGACCATGACGCAATCGGCGACAAGTGTCTGCTGCGACACACGTTACAGTAGTTTGCACTTTTACGACACTCATGAAATCAAACATCTCTCGTTATTATTTAACTGTTGCAATACAGGGCATTACTGTTTGGAGTATGTCACTTTTTCAATGCACACACATTTGGCTGCACCGGCATTGAAGGGGATATTTATATGAAGTAAACAGTGAAGTCCAGTGTCTGTATTATGTTTGCTTATTGTGCCTGTGCACAGAGTAAAGGTCGTCTGTGTATTTCAAGGTAACTGTCAAAGTTGTGAAATGCTAATGCAATTTGTTACCCCGTTTCCATAGCAATAAAAAGTCTGAGAAGCTGTGGCTGATGTTCCCTTGTACATTTATGGTTCAAATATTGATGACAAATTAAAGATATTTTCTATTTATCCCCGTTTTGTGCATTTTTTTTATCTTTATTCCTCGGGGCATTGCAGAAAGTCGTGATGTGAAGACTGTTTTAGGAGTGGATGTGCTTTTTTCCTGAATCCGAAAGGGAAGGGCTGAATGTTACCCTGGAGGAACTCGGCTCACGTGCAGGAATCTAGCACCATTTACTGGTTTTTTTTTTTTTTTTTTTTTTTTAAAGGGTGTTACAGTTACGAAGAGGAGGAACTGCAGTAAAAAAAAAAACAATCTATCAGTTTGTGTGTTCAAGGAGTGAAGACACAAAGTTAAAGTTCTCTAGTGCATTAGAGTCTTTGTCTTTATTCAGATCCAGCAAAGTACGACTGTATTGTTCTTTATCATTTTGACTTTATATCAGTTTCACCACATGATTTAAACTGAATGAATATTGGTATTAAGTGCATTTCAGTTTGGCAAAGCTATTATGATGTAATTAAGCCTCTGACACCATTGATGACCCCAATTCAAAAAAAAAAAAAAAATTCAGAAAAATGTTCCTCCATGTAAAATTGCTCAGAGTTGAAAGATCCACCATCTCCAGTGTGTAATATCAAAAGATTCTGGAGGAAGGTCAAAGGTCAAAACTGGATGCTGGTGATCTTCAGGCCCTCAGGTGGCACTGCATTAAAAACAGACATGGTTCCCTACTGGAAACCACCGCATGGACTCGGGGAACACCTCCACAAATCACAGTTCACTGTGCAATCCACAAGTTAAAGCTGCATCACATAAAGAACAAGATATGAAAACGATGCAAAAACACCGCCGTCTTCTCTGGGTCAGAGCTCATTTAAAAAAACGGTCTGACGTATTCATCTGAACATACAATATTGTGTGTCCCATGCAGGCTAATTGAAGAGAGTTCACAAACCATGCCCACATCCTCCAAATACATGTGAATCAGTGACTCCCTGAGCTAAAAACCACACCTACGGAAACTAGATTGTAACAGTTAAGTTAAAAATAAAGGAAAAAACAACGCTTCAACAGTTTGTGCCCTCACTTTATAAACATTTATTGTGTTGTAAAAAGGAAAGGCGATTGAACACAGTGGTAAACATGATCCTGTCCCAGCTCTTCTGGAACATATTGCAGTCAAATTCAAAATGAACGAATATTTGCAAAAAACAAAGTTTATCAGTTTGAACCTTAAACATCAGGTCTTTCTTGTGAATTCAGTTGAATACAGGTTGAAAACAATTTGCAAATCATTGTATTCTGTTTTTATTTACCTTTTACAAAACATCCCAACTTCATTGGAAACCGACATACTTTCACACACTTGTCATATTCGAAGCTAGGCTCATCCTGAAACATTCCACACATTTGCACAAGCGTGAATCCAAGCAGACCTTCACATTTAGTAAAGCGTTTTCCACCAAGCATGAACTGTTTATAACCAGATTAAAAAACACTCCCTACAAAATATCTGGAACGGATTCCGAGTTCCACGATGGAAAATGTTGATAGTTACTAGGACAACGGTCAGGTGGGTCTGATGAAGTACAGGACAGTACTCAGGAGAAAAGTCTATCACTTCATGGATGATGTAACCGGGGGCGTGGTGTGGTCTGTCCTTTGCATCCTGGGCTTTGTCGTGTTTACATCAGGATGTGGTTTAGTCTCACAGTGGGTTGGAAGGAGACGTCCCAGAAAAACCAGCACCGACCGGCTGACTGTTCTCTGAAGTACCTACATGTACATTTACTCCTTCACATGTACTTGACTAGTTTTTTTTTTTCAAATGTACTTCCGCCCAGTTCGACGAGTAGGAGTAAAAAGGTCAATTAAATCAAAGCGGTGAAAGAATCAAAATGAATAAACTAAGCAACACAATGAAAAAAAAATTAATTTAAACAGAAATGATGTAAAGTGAATAACGTTCACAAAAATGAATCAAATAAATAATGAAAACTTAAATTGTCAAGGAGCAAAACTAAGCAAAATAGTCAAGTAAATGATAAAATTACTGTCATACAAAAACCATAAATTTAAAAAAACCAACAAAATGAGCAAAAATGAAGAAAATCATGTAAATTTAGAAAAATGTATTTAAAAAATTGAAGAAAAATGAACAAATGAAGCAACAAAATGAACAAAAATGATCAAAATAACCAAGTATGCAAACAAAAGTATAAAACTAAACTATAAGCATAAAACAATTAGCAAAAGAAATAAAAAAACAAAACTTTTTTTAAATCAAGAAATTGAATAAAATGAACAAAATAATCAAGAAAATTAGTTAAAATGAACAAAATAATCAAGAAAATTATTAAAAATGAACAAAATAAGAATTATTAAAAGTGAGCAAAATAATAATGAAAATGATTAAAATAGAGCAAAATAATCAAGAAATTGAATAAAAATGACCAAAATAATCAAGACAATAATTAAAAATGAATAAAATAATCAAGAAATTGAATAAAAGTGAACAAAATATCAAGAAATTGAATAAAAATTAACAAAATAATCCAAAAAATGATTAAAATAGAGCAAAATAATTAAGAAAATGAGTAAAAATGACCAAAATAATAAATAAAATGAGTAAAAATGAACAAAATAATAAAGAAAATAAATAAAAATGAACAAAATAATCAAGAAAATGAATAAGAATGAAAACAATAATCAAGAAATTGAATAAAAATGAACAAAATAATCAAGACAATAATTAAAAATGAACTAAATAAGACAATAATTAAAATTGAACAAAATAATCAAGAAAATTATAAAATCGAGCAAAATAATCAAAAAAATGAGTAAAAATGAACAAATAATC